>JAMKQA010034671.1:0-12461 GCA_024699735.1 Posidonia australis | reverse complement strand
CTGAGAAGCCAACATTTCATGGGTGAAATCATGGAAGACCGATTTTATCGGGCGTGCGAGGGTGCCTAACACCTTCCTCGTGCGTAACAGGGATCCTTACCCGCATTCTGGTTATTTCATAGACTTGTCCTTATTGTTTTTCATGATTTTTCATGTATATGGTTTTCCTTGTCTTCCATAATAGATTAGGTGGCGACTCCTTTTGTTTTGCTTTTTTTTTCGAAGTGATTTTGCCGTCCGATTTTGCATTCATTTGCGGAATCTCCTCGCCGGCATGGTTACAAAGACGAAGGGAAGAAAAGGTACCTAAGTGGTTGTTCCCACGAACTCCAGTGGTAGGTCGATGGCAAGGTGCTCTAATGGCTCTGGTTTGCCCAATGACGGCGGTGGCTTTGGAAAAATACGATTGGATGCTCCTGAAGTTTGATGGTCAAAGGTGAAGGGCACTGAATTGCTTGAGAGGAGGCTGCAGGTCTCGAACTCTCTTTTTTGGTCGTCGACAGCAGGGGTTTTTATACTCCGATGAGGTCATCCTCCACCGTGGATCTTCCTCCTCGACCCTTGGGCGCCGCTGGATCGAGCGCGTGGGATGGGGATGTGCCAGAGATCACGAGAGGTTGAGACCTGCTCTAGATTTCTCGTCGGAAAAATAGGGTTACCGGAATTATTTTTGACTTTTCTAAAGTTTTGAATTGAATAGTGTTGGGCTTAATGGGCATAGGGTTTTGGGTTTTTATTTTGGGATTTTTAAAATTTTTTAGGGTTTTAATTTTAGGTTTTTAATTGGGCTTTATGGGTTTAATTTTGGGCTTTTATGTATTTTAAATTCATTATTAAGGTTTAATTAATTTGTTTTAAATTGGGTTTTAAATATGTTGGTTTTTTTTTGTTTTATTTTTCTTTTGAAATTTTTATGGATTTAGGGTTTTGCTTTTTTGGTTTTTAATTTGGAATTTGGGTTTAATTAGGGTTTATGGTTTTAATTTAGGGTTTTTGTGTTTTAATTAGGTTTTATGTTTTAATTAGGGTTTTTGGATCGATTTAGGATTTTAATTAGATTTTATTTAATTAGGGTTTTTATTGATTTTAAGAGGGTTTTAAATGGAATTAAGTGGATTTAATTCAT
The DNA here is from genome assembly GCA_024699735.1 of Posidonia australis. Taxonomy (NCBI): domain Eukaryota; kingdom Viridiplantae; phylum Streptophyta; class Magnoliopsida; order Alismatales; family Posidoniaceae; genus Posidonia; species Posidonia australis. The sequence continues at coordinate 11,335 of JAMKQA010034671.1, read as the reverse complement.
TTTACTTAATTAGGGTTTTTATTTGATTAATTAGGGTTTTATTGGATTTTAAGTGGGTTTTAAATGTATTTAAGTGGGTTTAATTGGATTTTACTTAATTAGGGTTTTTATTTAATTAATTAGGATTTTTAAATGGATTTTAAGTGGATTTAATTTCATTTGTTTGGTTTCAAGTTTAATTGGGTCAGTGTGGGCCTAATTGAGCTTGAGTAGGTTTTGGTTTTGGTTTTGGTGGTCGCAACCAGAGCATCATCTGGAGAAGCTTACTGCCATGTGACCTCAAAATTGAGGTGTCTATAGGAACAACAACATTATTGTTGTAATGGTGGAAAATATTGAAAAGGAGAAAGTCAAGGTGGTCGCTTCATTGTCTCCTCAAACTGTCCATTTTGACCCCAAGCCTTCTGATGTACTCTACCGAGTTGACCACTTCGAGCCTGTCAATTTCTTTCTGATTTTCGAGCATGCTAGTCATTTAGCTACTTTTGGCAACCCTTTTGTGATGGTAGAGAATCTTTGCCAAAGGTAGGGATACAAGAAAGGAGCACCCCTCAAGCGAAATGGCCAAGGAATTATCAAGCCAATTGTCATGGAGAAAAGACAAGATTTTGAAAGACTAGGATACAAATGGAAGCTGTAGGATGGGTTCTCGAGGAATCGTAAGTTTTAGAAACTCGTGATTCCACGGGATTTAGCTAACTTTGTCAGTGTGGGATTTCTAGATCCCAATCAGAATCTTGTTGCTGTAGAGTCTGAATGGAGTGAGCCTACCAGTGGATCTGAATGGATATGTGTGGAGGACTACTATTTTGAGGATGAAGTTGCGGATTGCATAACAAGCCCAGTATTGTCCTTTCCACCAAGGGCAGCAAGGCTTCCATTGCTGTCTTCAGAGTCGGTTACATTTACAGTTTTAGTAGAGGCAATTCTCGCCGTGGTTTCACTAGTAAATCATTCAGAATCGCAGTCAAATCAGCCAGAATTGTCACCTGAGGAGCGAGAGGTCACTGGTGCATACTATGTGGATTTTGCTTCCGACGAAAAGGAGGGTGATGTAGTGGTGGCACGAGTTGACAGTATGCTCAATGATTTGGAAATCTTGTTCCAGGTGCAGCTAGCAACGTTGGCGGAAGATATAGAGAGTGAACTTAGGCGTCGGAAGGGAAAAGTTGTAATTCCAAAATGCATTACAGATCTCGTAGGGTCAGCTCACTATCATTGTCGTTGAGGAAGACAAACTAGTGAATGCTAGACCAGAGGAGTTCATCTCCAATCAGCCGGGAGGCGGGTCTAGTTGGTATTACTAGCTTTGGCCCCACTTGAGCAATGGGGTCCAAGAAAAAAGATCCTGAGTTAGGCTCAGGAAAGAATGTAGGCAGCAGCACTCACATCAATCAATCAGAGGACAACTGCCCACCTATCACGCACACTATACATACCACACGATAAAACTGGAAAAATAAAAATAAGGCTGGGGAGGAAATGGAACTGCTAGGTACACATGTAAGTTCAGAAGTGACAAAATCTGAGATTGTCAGAGGTGCTTATAGAAAGACCAGAGTAACAGTGACCATTTTAAAACGTCATCAAGGGCAGAATGCTGAACAAATTTGCACCTTTGAAGGCATTGTTCCATCTTTCCAGTAAGAAGTCCTTTCTGAACTCATTGCATATGAAGAAGAGGATGATGAGGAAATAGAGGAAGAAGGCCATGATGCACTAGATTTTCAGCCTTATGATGATGATACAGAAGGCCCGAACTTGCATGTAGAAAAGGAAACTAAGTGTGTAAACATTGGCACAGATGAAAATGTCAAAGATGTGTGAATTAGTGCCAGGCTCACAGTGTAGGCCCAGACGGAACATATTGAGCTTCTCCGAGAGTTTGCGGACGTTTTTGCCTAGAGCTATAATGACATGGTAGGGTTAGATGTTGAGGTGGTGGTGCACACATTGCCATTAAAGCCCAACGTCATGCCAAACAAACAAAGTTGTGTAGATGGTGACCGCAGTGGCTACTGAAGTTGAAAGAGGAAATAATGAAAGAACACAAGGTCAATTTTCTAAAAGTCGTCCACTACCCAGAGTAGTTAGCAAATGTGGTTCCAGTGCCAAAGAAATATAGTCGAGTTCGAATGTGTATTGACTACAGAGACCTAAATAAGGCAAGCCCAAAGGATGACTTTCCACTCTCGCACGTCGATGTACTTATGGATAATACTGTAAGACATAAAATGTTGTCATTCATGGATGGACTCTTAGGTTATAATCAAATTAGAATGGCATAATAGGATATGAAGAAAACGCCCTTCATCACCCTATGGAGAGTATTTTGCTACAAGGTCATGCCATTCAGACTGAAGAATGCTGGAGCCACATATCAAAGGGCAATGACAGCATTGTTCCACGACTTCATGCACAAGGATATTAAGGTCTATGTGGATGATATGATAGCTACGTCAAAAGAACTCGAAGAACATATTGCTTGCTTGAAAAAATTGTTCAACTACTTGCGAAACAAGGCAAGCTACTGGGATATATCATCAGCCAGAGGAGAATTGAGGTGGACCCAAACAAGGCTAAAGCCATCATTGAGATGCCACATCCTATAACAGAAAAGGAAGTCTGAGGGTTGCAAGGGCGATTGCAGTATATTAGCTGATTCATTGCCCAACTAACCCCGATTTGTGAGCCGATCTTCATAGTCTTGCAGAAGAACACACTAATCTACTAGAGTGATGAATGCTAGGAAGCATTTGACAAGATTAAGAAGCTCTTGATAAGACCCCTAGTCTTAGTTCCCCCAACACCAGGGTGTCCTATGTTGCTCTATTTGTCAGTAATGCAACATTCAATGGGTGTAGTCTTGAGTCAACATGACGAACGGGGTATAATGAGAGGGCCATTTATTACTTGAGTAAGAAATTCAATGATTGTGAAGTTAAATACACTGCAATCATGAAGGTCTGCTTATCCTTTGTTTGGGCCACACAACGCCTGAGGCATTGTATGATGGCATAGCTTGTTCTACTTCTGTGCTAACATGATCCTATGAAATACTTGTTCCGAAAGCCAATGTTGGTAGGTAGATGTGTCAAGTGGCAAGTGCTCTTATCTCAGTTTGATATCACTTTGGTCACTCAAAGGTCTATGAAAGGTCAAGCCCTGGCAAATCATTTAGCATATTTACATTTACCCAAGTATCAGCCTCTACAGACTCAATTCCCCAATAAGGATATAATGTTTGCCATGGAAGTGGATGAGCTAGAAAACCCCCATGACAAAGAGCGGTGGCAGCTCTACTTTGATGGTGCAGTTAATAGAAGTGGCATGGGCATTGGTGTAGTGCTCGAAACCCCATTGTAGAGACCCCATATGCTTGTAATTAAACCCTAAAACTAACCTAAACTTAATACAAAACCTTAAACTTAATTCAAAATCCTAAACCTAATTCAAAACCCTAACCCTAAACCCTCAACTTAGTCTAAAACCCTAAAACTAATTTAAAACTCTAAAACTAACCTAAACCTAATTCAAAATCCTAAATCCAATTCAAAACCCTAACCTAAACCCTAACCTAACCCTAAATCCTAATCCAAAACCCGAACAAAATATAACAACCTCTAACCACCTAAACAAACCCTAACCACTTTCCACTCCACCATAACAACCTATAACAACCTCTAACCACCTAAACAAACCCTAACCACTTCCCACTCCACCATAACAACCTATAACAACCTCTAACCATCCAAACAAACCTAACCACTTCCCACTCCACCATAACAACCCTAACCACTTCCCACTTCACCATAACCACCCATAATAACCCATAACAAACTACCTAGCCATTGCAAGCCTATAAATACCCCCCCTCCCATTTGCAAGAGGGAAAAGGGAAGAAAAAGGAGAGAAAAAGCATGGAAAATTTGAGACGAGAGCAACAAAGGAGATTTTCTCCCAACTAGAGCAACCAAAGGAGTCTCAAATCAGAGAGGAAGCTTAGAGAGAAGTAGAATTCAAGGTTCAGGCCAATTCCGACGACCTCCATCACTACCAGCTTAGGTAGGCTCTCTCAATGTCTCTTCAATTTAGTTCCCTAGGTCCTCCTCTACCTTGCCTAGTCGATTCCAATAAAGCCAGGTGGTTCCCTTGGCCAGAATCAAGCGGAGTTTGGGTCGCCAAGCGCAATTCTTCGGTAGAGGAGGTGGGGGCACGAATCTAGTGAATGATTTGTGCCTTGGCGTGCTCCATCTGGTTAGGATAGACCCTCTCTTGCTTCTCCACCCCTATTGATGCCGCGACATTTCCTCTAGAAGCCACCAAGAAGAGCTCACCAAACGTGCCTTCACCGTCACCGGAGAAGAAGGTGAACAGTGAAGTTCGACCACACATCTCCTGCATCGCAGCCCCTCTGTGAGCATCAGGGAATCTTCCTCACCTCTCCCCCCACACACCAGAGCATCCATGACCTCGATTCAAGCCTTGAATGATCCCCACAGTCGCCATCACCGAAGCTAAACCAGAGCTTGATCGAGAGGAGGAGGAGTAGCATAGTACTTGCCTCTTGATGGAGGAAAATCTTCCACTTCGTGCCCCCAAGCTTTTAGCAACCCAGAATCGCCACTCTGTCACCTCCAACGACCCTTTCTTTCCCGTCGCCGTCACCAAAGTCGTGTCGACGGTGAGGGAGGCGAAAAGCAACCTCCGACCGTCCAACGCCCCATTAGAGCCACAAGATGTGCCCCTCTTCCCTCCTTCTTGCTCCCAGCGGGCTTGGATGCCAGATCAGGCATCGGGATGGCCTGGAAGGACATCCCAGATGGCTGTCGACGGTGGGGTTCCGTCGCCAACGGTCGTCATTCTTTTTTTAAAAAAATTAAAATAATAAAAGTTTTTTTAAAAAAAACTATGTATCTTTTCTTTTATTGCAATTAGGTCATTATTTCTTGCATTTAAGCCCCTACACAAGTTTTTTAATCATTTTAATAATGATTTGTTTTGAAAATTTGTCGTTATTAATGTTTTGCAGGTTTTAATATTTGACATAAAACCCTCTGATTTCGTTTTCTTTCACTTTAAGTCCAAATTTTGCACAAAAGCTCAAAACTTTATTAAAATTGTTCTTGATGCATGATTTTCTGACACAATTGCAAATTAAACCCTTAAGATTTAAAATTTTTACTCAAATGTGTTCAGAATTGCATTTTAAACCCTAAACTACACTAATTTCACACTGAATGTATGATTTATAGGGTAAATTTGCAAAACAGTCCCTAAAGTATCATGTTTTCAAACATAAGTCCATTATCTTGCACATTTAACCATGCATTTCTTCAGAATTACATTAAACACATGTTTTATTGACCAAATTGTAGGTTGGACCCTAGGAATCCTAATTATGACCAAAAATGCACAGTTATGCACATTTAACCCCCAACTTATTGAAAAGTACATAAAATGTGTTTTCCTAAGCATTTTTGCTGATTTAGCCCTTTAGTCTCAGACTTTATTCAGGATATGTGATTTTTGCATAGTGGCCCTGGAATTTACATATTTCACACATACTTTCTTTTTGTACATTTTGTTACCATTTCTCTTGCATGAACCCTCATGCCTTCTTCCTTGCATCATGCACACATTTCCTACATATTTCAGATTCGATTTTCACAGATTTCTTTCAATTTTCACGATCTTGATTTAATTTGGATTTCCATCGCCCAAGGGCGTACATTAACAGGCTTGACAATGCCAACATTGACCCAAATGAGGATTATTTTCACCAATTTGATTTTCTCAGATTTCTTCGAGTTTCCGCTGATTTGCATGATGCTTTCCGAGTATTCTCGATTTTTACGACTTTCCTCGTTGCCCAAGGGTGTACAGTAAAGTGGCATTTTCAATGCCTACAATGTCCTGGGATTATCATTTTTTCTTTTTTATTCATTTCATTTCTTTGATTTCGCATATTTTCATAGTCATCTTAGGCATGTGCATTCAAAATAGACAAGCATAGACACAATGGACCATTAGCAAGCAGGGAACTTAGAAAGACCGAGTTCTTTGGGCGCGTGGGGGTGCCTAACCCCTTCCCCATGCGTAACAAGAATCCTTACCCTTTCTCTGGCCCGCATTGATTTGTGCACTACATCCATTAGGCACGAGGCATACATATGTTTTCTTTGCCTTGATTTCTTTAGGTTTACCATTGTGTTTGGTTTTCCTCGTCTTTCCATTAAAAGACTAGGTCGCAACTCCTTTTCCTTATCCTGTTCTTATCTTTCCTTGGTGTTTCCAAGTCTAGTCTCCTTCTTCGGATTCACCATCTTCGTTGTGACCATATCAAGACTCCTCATGTGCTTTCACACACTTTAGATATGGTCACCGATATGGTCATAGGAACTGGCGACTCTGCTAGGGATAACAAGATTCTGACTTTTGTTTTGGTTTCCTTGCTTGCTTAGCATTCATCTATACTTCGTGTTTGTTTGCTTGTTCTTTTTGTATATAGTTGACTGTACATACCTTTTACACCATTGCTATGCCACCACACATGCACATGACTTAATTCATGCCTTTTGTTGTGATGCATGCTTTTATTCACTTACTTGTGAGCACTACACTAGCACATGCCATGCTCATGCCTTTTGCTTGTTGGTTGAGTGTTTGGATGCCATGATTGTGTGTTTTCTTCCCTTTTTTGTATTTGCCATGATTACGAGAGTAGAGACGTGTTTGCTGCCCTATCTGGTTAAAATAAAACACACAAATTCAGACAAACAAGTAATATGGCATAACTAGAGACAAACACTCACAATCCCCCTTGGCTTAATAAAACGCAAGTAAAAGACACAAAAGCATATTGCATGATTGATCATATAGGGCATGCATCTTCTCCTCTCAGTCCACCCATAGTTTGCGAAGGACAATTCTGGTAGCCAGTTCTATAGCTTTGGTGTAAGGTGTGTTGCTAGTTGTCCCCCCTCGTCCGGGTTCGTGGTAGTGCTAGTAGAGGGTATAGCCCCATGCTACTATAGGAGACGAGGCCACCAATGCACCACTCGTTCACTGTCTGTGCATCGACCAAGATTTAGAATGGGAACCTTACTTTTCTGACCAGAGTCAAAACCCAAACCCATGAGTGCGTCCCATGTGGTCAACCCCATGTGGGACATGCATGGTGAGAGAGTGCATATTAGTAGCATTCATGTGCAAGTGTGCCAATCATGCCACCCTAACAAATAATTGCATAGCTCACTTGCTTCTCTTGTTATTGTGCCTTTTCTTCTTTGCTAACACCTTTGGTTTTTTTCCTTTTGTTAGGTGTAGAGTGTTGTGTGCAAGTTCCTAGGCTAGAGCCTAGGAGTTCCTTTCTATGACCTCAATTTTGAGGCATTTTCTCGACTGTCATTCCTTAAGCTATTTGTCACTTCCGATGATAACTCCTCGTAGGTGTCGTCCTCCAGTTTGCAATCGTAGCCCCATCCTTACCCGTTTGCGATCCATTATGGACCAGTGAGCCTTAGAGACCTTTGTACCAGTTGCTTCTGAGGGGATCCCTGTTTCTGCCCCTCCTTCTTCCTTTACCTTGACATCTGTTACCCCACCTGCACTCCATGATAGCCACTTCCAGGAACCTAGAGTTCCCTGTCCTTCAATTTCGGCACACTAGCAGACCCATATTGGTTTGGAGCTAGTGACAGAGGCAGTTACTTTGACCACCACTAGGGCATCTAATCTGATGATGTCCTGTCCTTCAGTTGATTCAGCTCCACATGACACACAGCTGGCTGCGATTGCTTCCTCATTAGGAATTCAACCTATAGGATAATTGAACTTCTAGCCCCTTGTGACATCTCTTTCGCTTGCTCTTCCGGCCCTCGGTACTACTACCGATAGTTCCATCATTGTGCAGTCTCAGTAGCTTCTGGCCATTGCGTAGAGGCTACAAAGCACGGCTTTCACTTTGGATCCTACCTTGACTACACGTGTTTGTCTAGTTCCTGAAGATCTGTCCCCGCCTGCTCAGGCATTTCATGTTGCACCAGTCACACCACCACCGCAGCCGTCGCCATAGCTTCTCACTGTTTCGATGACAGGCGCTACTACCCCGACATTAGTATCATTACCACTGAATACACAGCATATTCCTCCATCTACTGGTGGTTCGCCTTTTGGGCTGACAGGAGTACAACGGCCCGTGAACCTGACCATATCGGTTCAGTAGTTGCTACTCCCACATGCAACACCACGTCCTGCAAAGCATATTGTCATTTTTGCACCCTTGCATCAGGTACAAGCTTCAACATTCATTCCACCACAAACAACACACATGCACGGGTACGCTGGCCATTACACCACGACACCAAGTAGCGAGATGATAGATCCGGAGGAGCACATGGGTGCTATAGATACAGCATACATGTGACCCACCCCAGCTGCACAATCCATGTCAGCAGCAACCCCAAATGCACTTCTCACTAGAATGGATGACTTCGAGAGAGCATTACGATAAGTTTAGGGTGGGGAATGGTAGTCTTTTACCTTCTGGGACCTTTGCTACTTTCCATAGGTTATACTCCCTCTGAACTTTCACGTCTCAGGAATTGAAAAATACAATAGGAAAGGCTGCCCAATCTTGCAACTTAGAGCGTACTGCGGCGATCTTGCTCAGTTACATGTTGACAAGAGACTACTTATTCGCCTCTTCCAGAAGAGCCTCACAGGTCCGGCTTTAATGTGGTTTACATCATTGGATATGACCACTATTAAGACCTAGAATGACATCAGCCAGGCTTTTCTAGAGCAGTACTCATTCAATCTTGACATGGTCCCAAAGCGTGAGGACCTAGTCATGACAAGGCAGAAGCCCCATGAGCCGTTTGGGGAGTACGTCGGGTGCTAGCGAGCTCTCGCTTCACAGGTTCACGATAGACCTTCTGACAAGGAGTCTATTGAGATAATAATCCAAGGAGCACAGCCAGCCACAGAGGCCCTGCTGAGCATTCAGCCTATTTCCACCTTTGCATCCCTAATTAAAGCTAGCACCCGTGTCGAGAGCTCACTGCGTTGCAGAAGTTTTCTTGCATTTGCAGCGTTTGCCAAGCAAACCATGGCTTGAGGAGGAACCAGCAACAACAATGGCAGTAGTAATAGATCCAACACCGGATATGCACGAAAGAAGGATACTGCCAAGAATGATGTAGCATATGTTGGGGCTCCCGTTATATCGGTCAGTGTGGTGAGCTCGCCAGCACAGAGTTAGGTAGTCTACACTCCTACACCTAGGGCACAACACACATCACAAATCGCCACCACCGCTGAGCCAGTCTACCATCCCGCACTGGCAAGACAGGGGCACTACCTAGGACCAAGACGACCTCAACGACCCGAGAGGGATTACACTTCGTTGGTTGAGCCACTAAGTGTCGTGTTTCCTAAGGTTGTGTCACTCCTGAGGCTTCTGGAAATTTGCCCACCACCAAACCCACTTCTGCATTGGTTTAAAGCGGATTTATACTACAGTTGCCACAGGGCCGCGGGGCACTCTACGGATAACTGCTTTACACTCTGAGGTGCAAGTCAGGACTTGATTGACCAAAAGATCATCACTATCAACACATTGGAGGCAGAGTTTGTGCCCACTACACCAACACCCCATTCCTCTACATCTACACATAGCAATATAGTCAATCAACCTTTGTCTGAGCACACACCTAGAACTTCCGGAGATCATCTTCTTTCTTCTAATGAGGCTGCACCTTTTGACCCTTCCTTTATGATCATGACTTCTTAGATACTTTTTATTATCAACTCAGCCGGTCTTTTATTGAAGCTTCCGATTCTACAATTAATATGATCCAGCTAACTGCCAGACAAGGCGCACGGCTACAAAACCTACCATGCAATCCACTTCGTCAACAATATGTCTGCTAGCCAAACCAAAACATGACTTGATCCACCAAATGCCAATACCCACTTCACCAGCTTTGGTCCTAGTGGAATTGAAGGCTCGTGCTCTTGTAGTCATCAACCTAACCTAGGACACTCATCGTATGCCTTACAGTTACGCCATAGAAATGTGCGTTGAGGTAACGCAGTTAGGACGGGTGTACAAGGCCACAAATACAGCACGTAAGCCTAGCCAGCCCACAACTTTGTCTTCCCATCCAAAGAGCCAGTTTCCCAGACATAACCTTGAAGAAGCAATCCCATGATTTAACCCCACCACTGCCAAGGCAAATCCACCTGTAGCTGACATCACGACCCAATTGAAGAAAGTTAAAGCAGACATTTCCATTTAGGACCTAATCCAGACGTCAGTTGAACACTAGGAGGCCTTTCTCTGAGTTTTCCAGGATGCCCATGTTTCCCCAACAATACAACCATCAACATTGGAAAGCATGGTAGAGATGATAGCCGCGTCGTAGGTGATATCCTTCTCTAGCTCAAAACTACCCCCAACAGGGACCAATCACAACCAACCCCTGTTCATCACAGTGTAATATTAGAATTTCTGTGTTCTTCTAACATTGGTGGTGTGACCGTGCCCGACCCAAAAAGGAGGGGTAGGGGAGGAGATCACAGCCATGCCAATGATGGCGAAGGCGCAAGGATAAAAGAAAAGAAAAGGGAGTCGCCACTGAGTCTTTTAAGGGAAAGACGAGGAAAACCACAAAAGGATGAATGCATGTGATGCAGGTGTAAAGGCTGGATGTCTGCTAACCAGAGGATGGGTAAGGATTTCTATTACGCACGAGGAAGGTGTTAGGCACCCTCGCACGCTCGAGAAACTCGGTCCTTCTAGTCCTATTGCTTGCTAAAGGTTTGATGAATGATTGCTAAACTGGGATCATGCTATAATCATGCTAATGTGTATGGATGTGACAAGACTAAATGCATGTGCAAGACGATGCGTGAAAACTGCGAAGAAATCCACATGGAATCATGATAAAGTCGTGAAAATCAAAAGAGGAAAAAATAACCCGTGATGGGGTTAAATGTCGGCTTTGACAAGCTTTTGCTGTATGCCCTCGGGCGATGAGGAAAATCGTGAAAATCAAAAAAAGGGGAAAAATAATCCATGATGGGTCAAATGTCGGCCCTCAGGCCTGTCACTGTACGCCCTCGGGCGATGGAAAACCAAAACAAGTGAAAACCACGGAAAACAGAGGAAAACCGAGGAAAACCCAGAAAATGGGGTAAAGACTAAGCTCGGGACATAGCTAGAAAGCGTGCACCAAGCCAGGAAGAAAAGACGGAGAAAACCATGCAAAAAGATGTGAAAAGTATGCAAAATGCAAGTGTGAGTGCAAATCTGAAGAAGTCTAGGGGG
>JAMKQA010034670.1:0-14583 GCA_024699735.1 Posidonia australis | reverse complement strand
GGGCGTGCGAGGGTGCCTAACACCTTCCTCGTACGTAACAGGAATCCTTACCCAAATTTCTGGTTTTCGAAGACCTTTCTTTTTTATTGTTTTGCATGATTTTCATGTTTCTTGGTTTTCCTCGTCTTCCATAATAGACTAGGTGGCGACTCCTGCATATTGCATTTTGTTTTGTTTTTCTGCCGTAGCTTTGTCAACTTTTTGCATTTTCTTTGCGATCTCTCTGCTGGCATGGTTACACTCACCAACCGAGAGGCTGTCGGTGACGGTCTAGGGGAAGGATAACCGAAAACATCAACCAAGAAGCAGACGGTGATGGTTCGGAGACCCAAAGAGTGGACTCACCCACCGAGAGGTTGTCGGTGATGGTCCAGGAGGAGGACAACCGAACACATCATCTGAGAAGCAGGCGGTGATGGTTCGAAAATCCAAAAAGTGGACTCACCAACTGAGAGGCTATCGGTGACGGTCTAGAGGGAGGACAACCAAACACATCATCCAAGAAGCAGGCGGTGATGGTTCGGAGATCCGAAGAGTGGACTCACCCACCGAGAGGCTATCGGTGACGGTCTAGAGGGAGGACAACCGAACACATTCATTCGAGAAGCAGTCGGTGATGGTTCAGAGACCAGGAAAGCAGACTCACCCACCGAGTGGCTGTTGGTGACAGTCCAGGGGAAGGATAACCGAACTCATCAACTGAGAAGTAGGCGGTGGTTGTTCGGAGATCGGAAGAGTGGCAACTCCCACCGAGAGACTGTCGGTGACGGTCTAAGGGAAGGATAACTTAACACATCAACAGAGAAACAAGCGGTGATGGTTTGAAAATCTGAAGAGCAAACATGCCAACCGAGAGGCTGTTGGTGAAGGTCCAGGGGAAGGATAACCGAACACATCAATCGAAAAGTAGGTAGTGATGGTTTGGAGATACGCCAACCGAGAGGTTGTCGGTGACAGTCCAGGGGGATGACAAACAAACACATCATCCGAGAAGCAGGCGGTGATGGTTCGGAGATCTGAAGAGTGGACTCACCCACCGAGAGGCTGTCGGTGACGGTCCACGGGAAGGATAACCAAACACATCAACTGAGAAGCAGGCAGTGATGGTTCGGAGACAAGGAAAGTGGACTCAACCACCGAGAGGCCGTCGGTGACGGTCCAGGAGGAGGACAACCGAACACATCAACCGAAAAGCAGGGGGTGATGGTTCGGAGACCAGGAAAGCGGACTCACCCACCGAGAAGTTGTCGGTGACGGTCCAGGGGAAGGATAACCGAATACATCAACCGAGAAGCAGGCGGTGATGATTTGGTGATCCGAAGAGTGGACTAACCCACCGAGAGGCTGTTGGTGATGGTCCAGAGAAAAGATACTAAGAGGGCTGTTGACATAAGAGCGACACCAAAAGGCAGCTGACATGCCCCTGGTGTCGGAATGCTAAGGATGCTGCTGAAAGAAGGAACAGAGGAATGCTGGGGGGCTCCAGATAACTAGTTTAGCCAATAAAAGTTCACCATGGGGATCTTTTTCAAGTACCAGTGCACCCTGGATCGTCGTCGCTGTGGGGAATATCAGTTGAAGCAACTGAGGATCTATTGTCTATGTTCAATGCCATTGCGAATTTAGAGTGTTTCTGACATGCCAATGATGCCTCAGATCTGATGCTTGTCTCGCTGCAATGTTCTGTTGTGGTTGTCGTTTTGTTGGAGCCACTATGAATGTTGCCTCTCTATGAGAATGTGCACTTGACCATCGTTTGGACAATAGTTCGCATCAAGCGTTCTCAATACGGTCCTCCTTTCCACAATGTAGTTTACATGCCCCTAGTCGAAGGCTTTAAATCAGTTACATAGCAAATTGATGTTCTGTCAGGCACATGATATGTGACTTTCGACCAAAGTGTAGCTGACATGCCCCTAGTCGAAGGCTCTTGGCAAGAACTCCTGTTAAACAAGTCCACATGCAAACAAAAAGAAGTCATTGAAGCAAAACTATGATGATTATGGCTATCGCGGTGGACTCTATTATTGTGAGCAATCTAGTTATTTAAGAATGACCTATTTTGATCAAGAAATGCATGCTGTGTGATTTTAGTGCTTGTTATCTACATTTATTGTTTTGCTTGCTCAATGAGTTCACTATCTGGACTGTTTGCTTGTTTAGTTTAGTTGTTTGTTTGCCCTCAGTTAGGTTGGAAAGATGCACGCCTGTTAGAGGAGGATGACACCTTCGACTCAATTGCCACTACAAAGACTGGCAAGTCATTAGGTGGCTCTCGCTGGGTAGTGGTGGCACTCGAACTCACGGTAAGGTATTGTGATGGACCTGGCTCCATGCCAAACTCTTTAAGGTCCTGCACCTACTTTTTTTTCCTTTTCAACATCATTATTTTTTTCTTTTACTCCCCACAGACGTGTGGTTTCACTCTAACCTTGTCTCAGAGGTAATGAGCGCCCGATCTATTCGGGAGGCCTTTATTGTAAGCGGGTGGGTCAGTCCGTCAAAGGTATGAGTTTACTGGGCATATACTCCAACTCCTCTCCAAGGTATGGTAAGGGTAGAGCTACAACGCACGCCACTCACTCATGGGCTGACTTTTGTCTTCGCTTTCTGTCTTCTCTATTCTTTTATGCCCTTGCGAATGTATGTTTTCTTTTCTGGCTCACACTCTAAGTCACGCCTAACAATTTATCTCCCTCTTAGAGGTGCAGGATCCTTGCTGAGTTTGGACATTTCGTCTGGCTTTGATGTTCGGTGGCTCCCTTGCTAACCTGGTCGTCTAAGTAGTGACAACTGAGGAGGGATAAGCCAATCTGACATTAGCAAGCTTTTCCAATTTTCATCATTGGGCAGAATGTTATTGACAAGCAAACTACCCTTCTAATTGTTCTTGATGTTTTTCTTCTATTTTTTATTTTTATTTTTCTTTTCATCTTTTGTGCTTTTCTATTTTTTTTTGCGTTTTGATATATGATGATGCAAAATAAACAAAGGAAACACAAGAAAAGGATACAACTCCAGTCCATGTCGTTATTGTTTTGCCGATGCCATTGGGGTTTATGATAACTCCTTGCAATGCCACTAGAAATTGGAATCAAGGTAGGTGTATCCGAGGCCATCAAAAGCTTTATTAGAACCGAGACTGTCACTGTGAATGCTGAATCTGCTAATGGCATTAACATTGTATCACTGTTGAAATTGATATCAGCTATGTCAGTTGTCTCCCACTTGATCTAGGGTATTTGCATGTGCTGGGTTAGATCAATGCATGGCAAACTGGCAAACTTTAGGTTGGGCCCCCCACAGAGGAACAAGAACAAGAGTGGTGCATATGAGTGTCGCTGGATAAAACTGAGAAAAGTACGAAAGACAAAGTAGGTAAAAGAAGGACCAGAATAAGAGCAACACATGTGAATTTTGCAGAAAAGACAAGAGAACAAACTAGGCTAAAGAAGCTCGATGGATTCCCTGGAAAAGAACTAAGAAAAGAAAAAATAAAGGAAAACCCCAAGTTCATACATCCTTAAAGCTTGCAGGCTCAGATGAGGAGAGGTTGGCTACACAAGGGTATGCAGATGTTGATGCAGGTGTGGGTACTACCTCCTGCGCATTGATGATAATAGCTCCTTTGTCGATCAAGCTCTGAACAACATCCCAGAGGGTGTGGCAATTATCAGTCGAGTGCCCCAGGGCTCGATGATAATCGCACAGCGCTCCTGCGTCGTACCACTTTGGGAGTTGATTCGGTGCTAGACGAGGATCTGGTAGTCACAAAAGTGACACGATCTGAGAGAAGAGGGCACTCAGTGGCCTTTCGAGCAGAGTGCAGTCACTTTCTGAGTGACGACTGCGCCTTTGCTTGGGTTGTTGTTCCTGTCGAACTGGTGCGACGTGATGCACTAGTTCAACGGTGGAGTGTGTCTATATGGTGTGTGGAGAACTAGGTGCAAATGCCAAATGATTCTGATCAGGCTGCCTCGCCATTCCAGTAGGCTTCTCAAAAGGCTTGATGAATGCAACGACAGCCTTCTTGACATTGACGGTGTTGATAGTGTTGTTATTGAAGTTGCTGCCAGAAGAAGCAGCCTGCTTGGCGAATGCAGAGAGTGCAGGGAAGTTACCACCTTTCAACAAACTCCCCACGCGAGTGCCAGCCCGAATCAGAGATGCAAAAGTAGTGATGGGCTGAATGCTGAGTAAGGCCTCAGTCACTGGTTGTGCTCCTTTTATAATGATCTTGATAGACTCCTCATCAAAGGGTCTATTTTTGATCTGGGAGGCTAGTGTATGCCAACGACCGACATACACCCCAAATGATTCGTGGGGGCCCTGCCGAATTGCGACCAAATCTTCTCGCTTAGGGATCAAGTCAAGGTTGAAGGAGTATTGCTCCAGGAACACCTTAGAGAGGTCGTTCCAAGTCTTGATAGAGGCCATATCGAGGGATGTGAACCATCTAAGTGCCAGCCCTATCAGACTTTTCTGGAACAAGCAGATCAGAAGCCTTTCATCGCCTTGAAGCTGCGCGAGGTCTCCGCAATACGCCTTCAAATGAGATATTGGGCAGCCACTAGCATTATATTTTTCAAATTCTAGGATGTGGAAATTCAAGGGGAGTGTCGCCTCTGGAAAATAGCAAAGGTCCTGGAATATTGGACAGAATCTCCTTGAACTCTGTAGACACCCCAATTTTTTGGTTTTGCAGGATGGAGATGTGATGGCTAAGCTCTAACCCTCATTAGGCCCATTTACTTCATGGAAGCCCACTTGGGCCCATGAAGGCACACATAGGTTCGTTCCAATGGTACAGATCCTGGTGTCCTTTTACATTTGCAATTTTCCTATCCATGGTTCGTTCCAATGGTACGAATCCTGGTGTTCCTTTTACATTTTGAGATTTTCCTATCCACGGTTCGTTCCAAAGGGACAGATCCTGAAGTTCCTTTACATTTTGAGATTTTCCTATCCGTGGTTCGTTCCGATGGAACGAATCATGGTGTGATTTTCCTATCCACGGTTCATTCCAATGGAACGAAGCCTAGTGTTCTTTTACATTTTGAGATTTTCCTATCCACGATTTGCTCCAATGGGATTGGTCCTGGTGTAATTTTCCTATCCACGGTACGTTCTGATGGAACGAATCCTAGTAACCTTTTACTTTTGAATTTTCCTGTCCACGATTTGTTCTATTATGATGAATCCTAGTATCCTTCATTTCACCTTTGGTTTTTGTTTACTTTCTTCTAGGCTAGTAGCCCGAACTACCCGGATGACTACCGTGACCAGTCACTTTCCGGTCGGCAAGCACCGTGACTCTTGTCTGGTGCTTTTCTCGACAAGTGCGATAAGTAGTCATGTCTCTTAGGAGCTGATTGGTCGTCAGTTTATCAATTCGTAGTCTTTTGTGTTTGTTCCTCTGTTTTGCCTCGGCTGTGGCGGCGGGACCTCTGATGCGGACCTCTGGTATGTTCTCTAGCTAGTGGCTAATTGCCTGTGGTTAATTCTTGTATGTGGTTTCATGTGGGGTGTCTTTGTCAACCCTGAGCATCAGTCTCTATTCTACTCGTCCTCTGACCTCGCTCAGGGAGGGGCATATGTAGACAACCCAATTTTTTGGTTTTGCAGGATGGAGATGTGGTGGCTGAGCTCTAACCCTCATTAGGCCCATTTACTTCATGGAAGCCCACTTGGGCCCATGAAGGCCCACATAGGCCCATTAAATCCAAATTGAGCTTACTTGGGCCCACAAGACTTTTTTAGGCCCATTTAGCCTTTCATGGGCCCATTCAATTCATTAAAGGTTCAATCAGCCCATTTTGGCCCATAGGGGCCCACAAGGCCCATATTAGCCCATTAAGCCCAATTGAGTCCACATTGGCCCATTAATCCTACATTGAACCCAAAGCCCATGAAGCTCACCATAAATAATTCCTCCCTATATTTTTTCAACCCAACATCATATTCATCATTTTTTTCTCCCTCTTGATTTACTAATGTTCTTCTACCAAAAATATGCAAATTCCATCTTCTTCTTCTCACTAAACCCATTTCTCCCTCTCAAATTCACCTTTGAAATTCATTTTTATCCCTGATTACTCCAAGATCTCACGAGCCCTTCAATCAACAGCCCGTCTCCTTCAGTCCATCTGATCCAGCAAGCCACAGGACACACATCAGCCAGCCACTGGATGGGCCACCGGAGGCCTGGATCGTCGTTTATCCTGTCAGCGACCGAGGGGGCAACTGGGGGACAATAGTTAGGATTCTGTTAGTCTGTTAGAAGGTGTGTTGAATTAGTTAGTGGTTTAGTTAGTGGGTCGGTGGTTTGTTAGATGAGTGGGGGCATTCTGTTACGATGGGTCGCCGGATTTCTCCTTGCCTATATAAGGGGAGGTAGAGGCAGTGAATTAAAGACTGGACCGCACGAGAGAAAGTTGAGAGCAAAGGAGAGTGGAGCAGAGTGCGAGAGCCATCGCAGAGAGGAGCGACAGCCGCTTCCAGAGCTCCGGTGAGGCTTCTCCAGCCAGGTACACCCCTTGATCCCTCGTAGCTTTTAAATTCTTAGTCCTTTAGGTCTCCTTCTCTTCCTAGGGCGACGGAGCTCCGCCGTCGCCGCTCACCGACGACAGAGATGGGGGGAGCAATGCAGAGAGTCTCCTGGACCCCCGAGCCATCTCTCCTCCTCCTCTGGTCATCGTCGAGCTTCTCCGCTCCTTGGATCGCCGCTCCACCACTCCCGACAGCCCCGTACAAGATCTCCAGAGAATACGCCATTCCCAACGTCGCCAGAGAAGATGCTGCGCCTCCCGCATCTCCGAGCCGCTCCGAGCCTCCAGAAACACCCCACGACATGTCCCCAGCACTCCGTAGCATTCAGATCCACACCACGAGCTCCTGGTCGTCGTAGGAGTCAAAAGCTTCAATGGTCGTCAGAGCATGCCTTCACTCCCTAACGCTCCACGATGCCCCCACGACTGCCAGATCGCCGCGCCACAGCCCCAACAACCCTCCTTCTTCCCCGATGTCGTCGCCAGAGCACCTCGACGGTGAGGTATGTGGGAGGCGCGCTCCCACCATTAGCTTCTGGTTCCACTCCAATGGATCATCTCCCCTCACCTTCTTCTTGCCTCCCGTGAAGTCTGATCTAAGATCAAACCACGGGAAGGCCTTGTTTGCCCCCTCCAACGGTCGTCGTCGTCGACGACCGTCGTTTCTTCTTTTTCATTTAAAAAACAATTTAAAACATTTTATTTGAATAAAATACAGAAACAATGTTTTTCTTTCATTTAGGTCCTTCTAGCATTAATTTAGGTCCTTTTATTACATATAGGTCCTGCAATCATTTATCATAAATCTTTCGAATAAAGTTTAAATTAAAAATATTACATGTTTTACCCTGAACATTTAAAATAATAATTTCTGAGTTTAAAACTTTAATAAAAGCCCTCTAGTTCTTTTAAAATGCTTTTTGCTTTGGACAAATTGCATAGAGGCCGCTGAGCTTTCTCAAATTCTTTCTGTAAGTTCACTTTTTCTATAGAAATTGCATATCAGCCCTTACACTTCTCAAAATGTTTCTGAATGCTCATTTTTGATGGTTTATTTACATGTAAGCCCTTGCATTCTTCTGAAACTCGCTGGAAAGTTATTTTTGTTGGTTAAATTGCACTTTAGCCCACATGATTCTCTGAAACTTTTCTGGAAATATGTTTTTGTTGGTTAAATTGCATTTAGACCCTTGGACTTTATTGAAACTTTCCAAAATGCACATTTCTTTGGTTTATTTGCATTTAAACCCTTGAACTTGTTTTTAAAACTTTTCTTAAGCATGTTTTCTCAAGGTGAAATGCACTTTAACCCTCTATCTTTACTGATATTCTTCTGGATGCTTATTTCTGCTGGGCATTTTGCAGTTTAGCCTTTGTACTTTTTAGAAATTACTCTAATTGCCTGCTTTCAGGGGTAAAATGACCATTTTGCCCTTGAAACTTCCTGGGACTTTTTGATTCATTTTTCTTGCATTTTTACCCTAAATTTCTACTGAATTGTTTTAAATGCATGCTTTAGTGGTAAAATTGCATTCTAACCCCTAGAGAACTTCATTTTGACTAGGGATGCACATTTGGCCCTAGATTTCTTCATAATTCCATAGGATGTGTTTTCCTATGTATTTTTGATGGCTTGGGCTTTTGAACTTCAGTTTTCCTCGAAATTTGGGCTTTTTTGCACAAAACCCTATGGAGTTTTCATATTTGCATTCACACTTGCATTTTGCATGACTTTTCACATCTTTTGGCATGGATTTTCTCGTCATTTCTTCTCGATTTTGCGCACGCTTTCCTAGCTTGATTCCGACTTGGTTTTCTCCTTGTTTTCCGGATATTCCACGGTTTTCCAAGGTTTTCACTTGTTTTGGTTTTCTATCGTCCGAGGGCGTACAGTAAAAGGCTTGTCAAAGATGACATGGTCCCGAAATGAGGACTATTTTTCCCTTTTAGATTTTCTCAGATTTATCCCAATTTCTGCTGTTTAGCGAGACGCTTTCCGAGAATTTCTCAATTTTCACGATTTTCCTCATCGCCCAAGGGTATAGAGTAAATTGGAATTCTCAATGCCTACATATGTCCCTTGGATTAACTTTTTCCTTTTATTTCACTTCTTACTTTGATTTGGCATGTTTTCAATCATCTTCATGCATGAGCATATAGAATAAGCAAGCATACATTCAGCAGACCATTGACAGTAGGAAACCTAGAAGGACTGAGTTTTCTCGGGCGCAAGGGGGTTCCTAATCCCTTCCCCATGCGTAACCAGAATCCTTACCCTTTTTCTGGCCCGCATTCATCTTACATTATCCATTAGGCATGGAGCACACGCATACATTCTGCATCTTGATTGCTTCCAAGTTTTTCTAGTGTTTTTTGGTTTTCCTCGTCTTTCCATTAAAAGACTAGGTGGCGACACCTTTCCTTATCCTTTTTATCTTCCCTTGGTGTTTCCGAGTCTAGTCTCTTCCTCCGAATTCACCATTTTTTCCATGACCGTATCGGATCTCCTCGTGTGTTTCAGCACACTGAGTAGTAGGAGAGCCGCGCAAGAGTTCCATCGGCATGGTCACAAACTACAAAACCGAAAGTATAGAGGGAGGGCAAATCAGCAAAAGTGAAAGATGGAGGAACCGAATTCGAAATTTCCTCCTGGAAATCAACAGGGGGCTCGCTAGTCGGTTGGGCCATGGCTGACCATGAATGAAAATGAATGGAGTTGCAGCAAAGACGAACGCACGAGCTCTAAGACGAAATATAGTCAAAAAGTAACTAATAGCTCGGAGAAGACAGGAAAAACAACCACGGGAGGCCGCCCACGATGGAGACACTGGAGCTCCTAGCCGTGGACCTCGCAACAAAGTACCTGAGAGAACAGGCAAGGGAAACAGGTATCAAAACCTAGACAACGACACAAAGACAAATGCGAGTTATTAAGTTTGCATGCCATGACACACAATGCAGATGAATGTCCTAAAATGCACTCTCTCACCATGCATGTCCCATGTGGGGTTGACCACGCAGGACGCACTCATGGGTTTTAGGTTTTTCAACTCTAATCAGAAAGTAAGGTCCCCGTTCTAAATCCTGGCCAAAGCGCAAGCTATGAACGAGTGGTGCATTGGTGGCCTCAACTCCTGCAATAGCAAGGAGCTGTACCCTCTACTAGCACCGACACAACCCTAGACAAGGGGGGACAAACTAACAACATGCTTTACACCAAAGCTATAGAACGGGCTGCCAGAATCATCCTTCACAAACTATGATAGACCGAGAGGAGATGATGCATGCCCTATATGATCAAACATGCGATATGCTTTGGTGTCTTTTACTTGCGTTTTATTAAACCAGAGGGGATTGTGAGCAATCGTCTCTAGTTATGCTCTATTAATTGATCAACTGAGTTTGTGTGTTTTAACTAGAGGGAATTATGAGCATTTGTCTCTAATTATGCCTTATTTATTATTTGCTTGAATTTATGTGTTTTAATTTAACCAAATTGGGAGGCAAGCATGTCTCTAGTCTCCTAACCATGGCAAAATCGGAAAGAAGGGGAAATACACACAATTATGGCATCCAAGAGTCAGACAAAAGGTGTAAACATGGCATGTGCTTGTGTAGTGCTCAAGTAGGTGAATAAAAGCAAGTATCGACAAACAAAGCATGCATTAAATCATGTGCATGTGCACTGGCATAGCAACAGTGTAAAGAAGGCAAACAAGGCATGCTTAGTCAAATATATACAAGTAACAGAACAAGCAAGCAAGCATAATGTAAACAAACCATAGAAAAGTAGGGAAACCAGAACGAAAGTTAGAATCTGGTTATCCCCAGCGGAGTCGCCAGTTCTTGTGACCATGCCAGTGGAACCCTTGCGCGGCTCTCCTACTACCGGGTGTGTGGAAGCACTCGAGGAGACCCAATACGGTCATGACGAAGATGGTGAATCTAGAGGAAGAGACTAGACCCGGAAACACCAAGGGAAGATAAAAAGGATAAGGAAAAGGAGTCGCCACCAAGCCTTTTAATGGAAAGACAAGGAAAACCAATAACACCAGAAAACCTGGGAAGCAAACAAGATGCAGAATGTATGTGTGTGCTCCGTGCTCAATGGACAATGCACAAATGAATACGGACCAGAGAAAGGGTAAGGATTCTGGTTACGTATGGGGAAGGGGTTAGGCACCCCCATGCGCCCGAGAAAACTCGGTCTTTCTAGGTTTCCTACTGTCAATGGTCTATAGATGTATGCTTGCTTATTCTATATGCTCATGCATGAAGATGACTGAAAACATACCAAATCAAAGTAAAGAAGTGAAATAAAGGGGAAAAGTTAATCCAAGGGTCAAATGTAGGCATTGAGAATGTCATTTTACTGTACACCCTCGGGTGATGAGGAAAATCGTGAAAATTGAGAAATTCTCGAAAAGCATCTCGCAAAACAGCAAAAATTGGGATAAATCTGAGAAAATCAAAATAGGGGAAAATAATCCTCATTCCGGGACCTTTTACTGTACACCCTCGGGCGATGGAAAGCCAAAACAAGTCTAAAGGCAAAATCCTGGAAGCAGCAAAAAAACCAAGCTAGAAACAAGCTAGGAATGCCTACGCAAATGCAAAGAAGCAAAAGCAAGAAAACTTGTGCGAAAAGATGTGAAAAATGTGTAAAATGCAAGTGTGTGTGCAAATATGAAAATTCCAAGGGTTTTTGTGCAAACAGCCCAAATTCCGAGGAAAACTGAAATTCTGAAGCCCAAATCATCAAAAATACATAGGAAAACACATTTTATGCAATTATGAAGAAATCTAGGGCCAAATGTGCATCCCTAGTCAAAATGAAGCTTATTAAGGGCCAAAATGCAATTTTACCACTAAAACATGCAATTCAGTGAAAATTCAAGGTAAGAATGCAAGAAAAATGATTCAGAAAGGTTCGAGAAAGTTTCAGGGGTAAAATAGTAATTTTACCCCTGAAAACAGGCATTCAGAGTAAAGTAAGTGAAGTACAAGGGCTAAACTGCAAATTACCCAGTGGAATAAAGCATCCAGAAAAATTTTAGTAATGACTAAGGGTTAAAATGCAATTTACCCTAAGAAAACATGCTTTAAAAAAGTTTTCAAAAACTTATGAGGTTGAAGTGTAATTTAACCAACAAAAAAAACATCTTGGATGATTTCAGAAGAATGTAGGGGCTTAAATGCAAATTAACCAAAAAAATGAACTTCCAGAAAGATTTCAAGAAAGTGTAGGGTCTCTTATGCAAAATTCTTGAATAAAATGCATTAAAAGAAAACTTGAGGACTGTTGCTAAAGTTTAATGCCTGGAAAACATTATTTTAATTGTTTATGGGGAAGAATGTAATATTTTCAATTAAAAATTTATTCAAACGATTTATGAAAAAATGATGAAGGACCTACATGTAAGAAAAGAACCTATTCGTAATAAAAAAAGGATCTGAATTTAAAGAAAACATAGTTTCAGAAGTTTATTAAAATAAATGTTTTTTATTTCATTTTTAAAGTAAAGAGGATCGACTGTCGCCAGCGACGGGGCTCGCCGACGACGACCGTCGGAGGAGACCATCAAAGGCCATCCCGTGGTCTGATCTGAGATCAGACTTCACAAGAGGCAAGACGAAGGAGAAAGAAGAAGATCCAACCGCGTGGATCAGGTGCTCAATGGTGGGAATTGTCCACCGACCTCCATCGCCGTCGAGCTCTCCGGTGACAGTGTCGGAGAAGAAGGAGGTCTATCAGGGTTGCGGTGCGACAATCCAGCGGTCTAGGTGGCTTCGAGGCGTCAGGAGGAGCTTCCTCTCCTCTCCAAGAGCTTGAACGGTGGTGATATCGCGGCAGTGGACTCTGACGGTCGTCGACGCCTTCTTCTCCGGCGAGCTTAGTCGCTGTGATGATCGGCGGCTCATGACGCGTTTCTGGATGCTCCGGAGGCTTCGCGGGGCATTGTGGAAACATTCTGGAGGCTTGGAGAATTGTGGCGAGGCTGGAGGCACGCGATCAGAGGTGGCTCGAGGTCTTCTTCTCCGGCGATGGTGGGGTGCAGCGTCTTCGGCGATCTTCTGGCTGGGACATCAGGAGGTTGCAAAGCGGCATGCGGAGGAGTGGTGGAGCACGAGGAAGATCCAGGGAGGAAGAAGGAGCAACTTGGGGCACGAGTCAACTCTTGGATTCATGCCCCCACCTCTGTCATCGGAGATTGACTTCGGCGACGCCCGAGAACTCTAATTCCAACCATAATAGACCTCTGGCTTGCCTGGAATCACACGAGAAGACTCAAGGGACCTTACGAAGCTAAAATTGAAGGCAAGAGAAGCTGGAGGAAGGCCTACCTGGTCTGGCAGTGGGATTTCTCCCTTGCAGCTCGCCGAAGGTCACTGGAAACTCCACTCCTCCTCCACTGCGAACTCCTCTCTCCTAGGAGCTCTCTCTCGCATCCTCCATTCTCTCTCTGACCACCAAGAGTCCTATTTATAGCTAGGAAATCCACTAACAACCCAACAAACTCATAACAAACTATTCTAACAAAACCAAAACCAACTAAACAAACTCTTAACCACCTAACTAATCACTAACAAAACCCACTAATCACTAACCAACTCTAACAAACCTAAGGATGTTGAGAAAGTGGGCTTAAATGGGCTTAGGTGGGCCTAATGGGCTTTCATGGGCTCAAGGGGCCTAATGGGCCTAAAGTAGGCTCTCATTGGTCCAAATGAATTAAATGGACTCACATGGGCTTAGAATGGGTTGTGATGGACCTAAATAGGTCTTGTGGGCCCAAGTGAGCTTAAGTGGGCCTCAAGGAATTAAATGGGCTTTCAATGAGTTAAATGGGCCAAGGTGGGATAAATTGGGTTTTGTGGGCTTTGAATCGATTCAATTAGGGTTAGAGTTCATTGGTGATTGAAGGCCCAACCACCACACTTTCAACCTGAAAAATTGGGGTGTTTAGAGGCCCACTCCCACCGTTGGGTGCTCGATCCAGACCATTGGATCTTCTCCCTTCCTCTTCTTCTTGCTTCCGATAGAGTCTGATCTCAAATCAGACCACGGGAAAGCCTCTGATCGCCTCTCCGGCGGTCGTCGACGGCGGAGCTCCATCGCCGACGGCCGCCGTTGCCTTTTCTTTTAAAAAACAATTTAAAATAGTTTTATTTTAATAAAATTCTGAAAATTTTCATCTGTTACATTTAGATCCTTTTTGTATTACAAATAGGTCTTTTTCTTGCACTTAGGTCCTGAATCATTTTTCATAAATCGTTTAAATAAAGTTTTAACTGA
The DNA here is from genome assembly GCA_024699735.1 of Posidonia australis. NCBI lineage: Eukaryota > Viridiplantae > Streptophyta > Magnoliopsida > Alismatales > Posidoniaceae > Posidonia > Posidonia australis. The sequence continues at coordinate 738 of JAMKQA010034670.1, read as the reverse complement.
AAATATTGCATTATGCCCAATGAATATTCAAAATAATGTTTTCCAGGTTTAAAAGTTTAACAAAAACCCCCAGAGTTTCTTGTCACGCATTTTAATCCAATATTTTTGGATAAAGAACCCCAAGCTTTTCTAAAACTCTTTTTAATATATAATTCTCTGGTTAAATTACATTTAAGCCCTTGATCTTCATTAAAATAACTCAGAATGCATATTTCTTTGGTTAATTTGCATTTTAGTGCCTGAACTCTTCTAAAATTGTTCTAAATGCTTGCTTGTCTAGTGAAATTACATTTTAAGCCCCTGAACTTCACAGAAACTCTTCTGAATGCCTATTTTCTCTGGTTAAATTGCATCTTAGCCCCTACACTTTACTAAAACTCTTCTAAATGCATTGATTCTCTAGGTAAATTGCATTTTAACCCCTGAACTTTACAGAATTCACACTGAATGCATGTTTTCTAGGGTAAAATTACTGAATTGCCCCTGAAACTTTCATGGATCCTTTTTCTTGCACATTTTACCCTGAATTTCCACTGAATTGCATTAAATGCATGTTTTAGTGGCACGATAGCATTCTAACCCCTAAGAAACATCAATTTGGCCAGAAATGCACATATTTGCACATTTGACTCTAGATTTCTTCATAATTGCATAGAATGTGTTTTCTTATGATTTGGGCTTTAGAATTTCAATTTTTATTCAGAATTTGGGTTTTTTCCACAAAGGCCCTTAGAATTC
>JAMKQA010034669.1:0-11041 GCA_024699735.1 Posidonia australis | reverse complement strand
TTTTATGTGTTTTATTTGCATTTACATATAGAGAGCCATGATGAAAAATCACTCAAAATGACACAACTTTGATTATGTTTATGCAATATCCTTGCATTATATACTTGACCCAGAATAAAAGAGTGGTATTTCTGAGCACTAGGACACATCCTTGCACATCATGCACCTATTAGCATAAGACACTAAGCATGGCATGGCATATCGCCCTCGGGCGTATATAGCAAAAGGCTGAAAAATCGACATTTCATAAGCATAGCAGAAACCATAGAAGACCGATTATTCGGGCGTGCGAGGGTGCCTAACACCTTCCTCGTACGTAACAGGGATCCTTACCTAGATTTCTGGTTTTCGAAGACCTTCCTTATTGTCTTTTGCATGATTTTTCATGTTTATTTGGTTTTCCTCATCTTCCATAATAGACTAGGTGGCGACTCCAGTATTTGCATTTTTTATTTATTTTTCTGCCGTAGCTTTGCCGATTTTTCGCATTATCTTGCGATCTTCGCCGACATGGTTACAAGAATGGCATCCATATCTAAAGGGAATAAAATTAGAGGCAATCCCTTGATTTTGATTTCGAGGTAATGCACACATTTTATGTCCCTATAATTGAGAATGGAATAGGGGTGTAAATGGATCGACTTCGGCTGGATATTGCTATCATACTGTAAATCACAACTACCAACTATGGATACGAACCATCAAGGGTTCGTCTAGCGCTCTTCGCTCGCTTAACCCTATGCTCCACGTACATCGATATCGGTTGTGATCACCACTCTCAATTTACATTGACATTGGCCCTTGAGATGCCTTGGAGAGATTGTAATGTTGATGTTAGTTCAGCTACTTTGAGACGACGTCGGTGTCGCTTAAAGGTTTCTTATGTTGAGTGATTTCCTTTCTTTTTTTCTTTTCCCTTTAAACCAAGTAAAAAAATTCCATGAATTAGAACATGTGTATCATCAAATAATCAAGAAAATAACTTGATATCATGAAATAAAATGGCAAACACGCACCTCAGGGTTTAGCCCTGATTACCCTAACATTATGCCAAGCTACATATGCAAATGTGGTGAAAAACAATATGAAACCCCTTTTTATTACGAAGTGTGCAATGCGAAAAGATCATTTGGATGCACTGATTGGAGTGATAGGAGTTATCGAGGCCAGCTCTTGGTTGTGTGGATCTGTGGCTCAAAGGACACTCTCACTCTTTCTTTCTTGAAGTGTGAACTCTTACTTTCAAATTCTCTTCTCACTAATTTTCATGGAATCTAAAAATTCTCATCCCTCAATTTCAGTCTCTAAAAATTCCCCCTCTCTAAGGTAGAGTCCTCTAAGATTAAATAGAGGCCTGGGTTGCCCAAGAAAATTCATGGAATCAAAAGAAGGCAACACAGTCCAGCTACAACAGCTATGGTTGTCACAAGGACTATAAGTCAGGTTGGGACGGGTCAGGTCAAATATAAGGTTTACTCTTACACTTACTCGCCCCTTATTGACAGGTGATGGGTCGGGTCAATATCCGTTCTAAAAAACTTAACCACTACCCTATCCACTACTCTTTTAATTATTGGGTCGCGGTGTGGGTTAGCGGGTCAAACAAATATAACAGTAGAATAACTAATCAGTTCATTTGTATTCGAAAATCACCTCAATGATGCAAATACAAGAAATCTCCAACTATGGCAGTTGTTACTCACATTTACATTCCAATAGAGATTTTATAAACGAAGAGCTGCTAACATGGGAAGTTTGAAACAGATCGATTGAGTTGAAACATTTGAATGATGCAATTCAAGATCAACATTCATTGCAACTCAAATTCTATCAAATTACCAAAAAAAACCACAAACTCTATTACTGTAGCATCTGTGCTTGATTTTCATTTAATGCAAAACCATGAAATTTATTGTATTATTTGAATATGGTTTGTCAATAGATAATCAGATGTTGTGTTTGATGTTGAGGTCTCTCCCAGTGTGTTTGTGTTCTTGGTTTCCCTGGTTGTGTGACTTCTTTGGCTTTTATGGGCCTGTATGTACACTTTGGGACCGGTGCTTGAGAGTGAGACCCACTTGAGACTTGGTCTTAACTTGTATTTGGGTTTTGGTCAAGGTTCCAACCCCTCACCTGTGAGCTCTATTCCCACATCACTCATGAGCTTCCACCTTTCACCACCAGTGAGCCCTAGAGGGAAGGTTTGTGTGCTTCGTCCCATCCTTGGCTGGGAGTTTGGTAGTGATGGTCGACGGGAATCTAGGACGCTGCAGGCGAAGTGATGAAGATTTTAGGAGGCTCGACGCGACGAGGAGGAAGGCCATGACCTGAGGAAGAGAGGTGGAGCTAGAGGTGAAGCGAGTGAGGGAGAGGAGAAGAACCTTGTGTTAAAGGAGGGGAGGTCGTGCTTGCCACCACCGGAGGAGGAGCCACGTCAAAGGTACGCGGGGCTCGCTGGAGTAAGGAACACGCTTCCCTTTCGTCTCCGTTTACCATTTAGGGCTTAAGGGTTCGTATGATTAAATCATGATTAAATGATGTAGAAATCATGAAAAAATAGGAGAAATGATGGAATGTGATGAATATCAAGAATGTGATGAGATCTTGCCATTTTATGTTGATTTCATGCGATTTTATGGATTGAATCATATGCATGCTACAATAACCTTATGTGAGCTTTGTGACTTTGTGATTTTCTATGGAGCAACATGCTTAATGGTGTTGTGAGTGAATTGGGGGGTTTTCAAATAGACTTGGAGGTCTACATCTCGTATTTTATTCATGATTTATGTGGCATGTTAGATGGGTCCATCCTTCACTCCTATCTTAGGGTGAAGAGACAGCATGGGCTGGGGGACGTTTTCTACAATCATAGAAAACAACATACAAAATTAAGTTCAGTATGCCGAAATGCCTCAAAAAGGTTCTCTTGAGCCACTGATTTTGGACGATCAGATCAAGGGATTTTGGTCGATCGATTGATTTCAATCGACCATTCTGGCTAGGAGACTGAAAACTGACAGAGATTCGACATATCGAAATGTTTTGGTTGACCAAATAAGGGGTTTTCGGTCAACAGGTCCAGTTCGATATGCCGAATCAGGACCTAAATCCATAATGAGAAATATTTTTCAAAAATGTTGATAAAATGGGATAAATGCATGATAAATGTGTTAAAAGCATGAAAATGATTATGAGATATTGCATGCGAAAATAATGTTTTAATGGTGATTTCCATAAAATGTTAAATATGGAATATATGAATTATATGAATGTATGGAAATGAATGTAGACCCATGAAAGGGGTGCATACATGGTAGTATGACCCATGGAAAAAAATGAGAATGTGAATGAATGGTTTTGAGAACCATAGATAATAAATGTAAATAATGATGTGTGAGATTTATAAATGATTTCTATAAATGAAAACTGGTTTTGCAAAGTGATTTGAAATGGAAACTGCATATGGTTTTAAAAGAGATTTCTGATATTTGTAGGAGCCACATTTGGGCCAGGACTTACCGACAGAGGTAGTGAGACCTCTAGAAATGTCGAGAACGTGTCTTTGGTCATGGTTGTAGAGTACGATTCGGGGTAGGAACCTTGAGATTGTGGTGGTACTGTAGGACTTGGGGTACAGTAGACCCAAACTACCCTCAGTGTCGGTGCTGGTCGGGTCTGGGATTAAAGTCCCCAGGTGCTCGGGCATCAGAGCGTTCGTAAGGATGCACTCCGTACTTATACCAAAGAGAGTACGCTTTTGAGGCTGCAGTCGGGACGGTTGAACTTCAACGTGAGGTGGCTCACTACGGCACTGCAGTGTAGACGGGGGAGGAGCCTCTCCAACTACTTGTGGCCAAGTCGATCACCTGTGGCCAGGGTGATACGACAAGTTTTGAGATATGAATTGAGATTGTGAATTGAGTTAGTTTCCAACCTTGATAATTGTAATTTGAAAATGAGCTATGTTTTGAGCTAGGATTTTAAATGAGGAATCGCTTTCTGCATTACATAGATGATTTGCAAGTGAGCATGAGATTTTAGAAGGAAAGAAAATAAAAGTTTTGAAATGGCACATCCTCTACTGGTTTTACCGAACTACATGTGTTGACTTTTCGATGTTTGTGGTTTTCTCGAAGTTTTCGAGCCATGTATAGTTTTGCTAATTTTGTCCTTGTATTTGGGGTGCGTACTGGGTGGCTTTTCCGTCACTCACGCGTGGTTTTTGTTTGCGTTGTCCCAGGTGCTTAAGGGAGGTACAATCTTGTTTGGTGTATCGCTTTAGAGCCACTTTAGCCATACATAGGTCTGAGTATTTGGCTTTATTTATTTAATTCTGTGACCATACCGACAGAGGGGAACCACACTCCTTTGCGATCGGGACCGCATAGAGATCGGTAAGGCCACAGCGAATCCAATGATTCCGAGGACGGGAAGACGGCTCGAAAACACCAGAAAAATGATATGAAGATAAAACAAGGAGTCGCCACCTAGTCTATTCAAAATAAGAAGATGAGGAAAACCATGTCGGAGAATCAAAATTCGAAACCGAATGCGAAAATAAAAGATGACTCATGTCAAATGGATGCAACACATGGATCATTGCGAACCAGAGAAAGGGTAAGGACTCCTATTACGCATGGGAAAGGTGTTAGACACCCCCGTACGCTTGACAAGTCATTCTTTCTCGGAATCTTCACTCGCATGCATGGTAATGTGGGCAGTTAGATGCCAATTAGTGTGGTCATATGGATGATGCAAGAGAAATAAACTATATGACTAAGGCAACATGACATGATGAAAACTAAGTGCAATCAAATTAGGAATCATAAAATAAAAACAAAGGTTACAGGTGTGGTGGGACCAATGGCTAAACTCTGCCAGATTTTACCCTTAGATGACACGTGCATGAGCAACGCGCAAATGACACACACAGTCACGACGCGCCTCCCAAAGATGCCATAGCTATTTTCCATCATGGCCTTATCCCAAGCACACAAGAAATACAATGCAATGACTATTAAGATGTAAAGGGAATATATCAAGCTGGGGCTCATGCATGGGCTAAGAATTGAGAAAAGCCACTTCATCAAGGAACATTCAAGTAAAAACATGGGATGTGAGCAAATCAGAGAGTAAAACCATGCTAAAAGAAACAAACACACTAGAGTGACATAAATAGAGAGGGTTGGGCTTTGGCTTGGTCGGACCTGACCCCATCCAGGCCCTGTCCGATACGCACATGTGAGGCGCGTTATCGAGGTGTGTAGGTGGAACAGGGGCCAGGCCTGCCTCCTTCTCGACTAGCGGGGCATCATTGGGCCAATGGGAGCATCAGGGAGCTTGGGGAGACTACTATGAAGGGATGAAAATGCAAGGAAAACATCGAAAAGCTGTGAGCTCTCCTCCCCATCCCCATCGCCGGCGTCAGTGCCGACCTTCCTCCGGAGAGCCTACACGGGAGGCTTCCGGCTCGGGAGGTCAACTCGATCACTCCGGGGAATGAATGGAGGAAGAAAGGTGTCGTTGGACGTCCAAACCAGGCACTTAAGGGCCGGGACGGCCTCAAGCTAGTGATCGCCATCCATCAGCAGGGAGGATGACGGGATGCACAAAATAAGGATGAAAGCCCACGAGAAACCACACGGGAGTAAATGCAACAACATTTCTTTCTATTCCTATAGAGGTCCTGGAGAGGGTGTTATACCTGCAGACGGTTAGGGAGCATCGTCGGCAGGCGGCAAGCTCTAGTGAGAGATTGGACGACTACCACGGGACTGGAGGTGGCTTGAGGATGGCTCGGGAGTAAGCGGAGGTTGGCTAGAGAGCTTGGGATGTTCACCGGAGGGGGAAAAGAGTGGTTGGTCGGAGTTTGAGTGTTGGATTCAGGTCTTCTTTGGTGAGGCCTCTCTCTAGATTCTCTCTTCTCTTCTCTCATGCGAATGCTTAGGTCTTTCTGTCTGAAGGGCTCAGGGGGGTTTTGGGCGATTGTTCCTAGCGTGGTAGGTGGCTGATGGCATAGGTGGCTCGGTTGTCAGGGTATGGTTGCAAGCGTGATGCCGACGCTGTTGCAGAGGTTGCATGATGGTGGGACGGCACTGGGTATGGTGGTTGGGTGACAGGTCGGGAAAGGTTGTTTCCTTGTATCCTAGGAACAACCTTTTTCCTTTCCTCGTGACTCCTCTGATCCCAGCGGAAATCCGAGTCGCTGTTTCCTTGTATCCTAGGAACAGCATTTATCCTTTCCTCGTGACTTCTCTGATCTAGAGGAGATCTGAGTCGTTGGTTCCTTGTATCCTAGGACCATCTCTTATCCTTTACTCGAGACTCCTCTGATCCCAAAGGAGATCGGAGTCGTTGTTTCCTTGTATCCTAAGAACAGCTTTTATCCTTTCCTCGTGACTCCTCTGATCCCAGTGGAGATCTGAGTCGCTGTTTCCTTGCATTTTAGGAACAGTCTTTATCCTTTCCTCATGACTCCTCTGATCCCAGCAGAGATCTGAGTCGCTGTTTCCTTGTATCCTAGGAACAGCCTTTATCCTTTCCTCGAGACTCCTCTGATCCCAGTAGAGATCCGAGTCGCTGTTTCCTTGTATCCTAGGAACAACCTTTATCCTTTCTTCGAGACTCCTCTAATCTGGAGGAGATCTGAGCCATTCGTTCCTTGTATCCTAGGACTAACCCTTATCCTTTCCTCGTGACTCCTCTGATCCGAAGGAGATCCGAGTCGTTGGTTCCTTGTATCCTAGGACCAACCCTTATCCTTTCCTCGCGATTCCCTTAAGTCCGGAGGAGATCCGAGTCGCTGGCTCCTTGTATCCTAGGACTGGTATTTATCCCTTTCCTTAGCACTCCTCTAAGTCCAAAGGAGATCTGAGTCACTGGCTCCTTATATCCTAGGACCAACATTCATCTTTTCCTTGATTCCTCTAAGTCCGCAGGAGATTCGAGCCGTTGGTTTATTGTATCCTAGGACCAACCCTTATCCTTTCCTCGTGACTCCTCTGATCCGAAGGAGATCTGAGTCGTTGGTTCCTTGTATCCTAGGACCAACCCTTATCCTTTCCTCACGACTCCTCTAAGTCCGGAGGAGATCTGAGTCGCTGGCTTTTTGTATCCTAGGACAAGCATTTATCCTTTCCTTGGCACTCATCTAAGTCCGGAGGAGATCCGAGTCGCTGGCTCCTTATATCCTAGGACTAACATTCATCCTTTCCTTGATTCCTCTAAGTCCGGAGAAAGTTCGAGTTGTTAGTTTCTTGTATCCAAGAACCGACTCCTTTCCCTGAGGTTGATAACCCCAACTATCCCTTGATGAGTCCGTCAACTCATCACAGGGCTGATAACCCTAACTATCCGACGATGGGTCTGTCAACTCATCACTAGGCAGATAACCTTGTGTGCCCGGGCAGTGAGCATGTTAGCTGTATCTATCATCTTCCTTTGCACAGTTTCAGAGTAGCTACTGATATATGACTCGGTATTCGGTAGCAATTTATGATTTTTCTATCTGCATTGGATTGTATGAAATATTGTGTGCATTGAACAAAGTGATTTGTTATTTTGAATACTATCTTAATGACGTTCTGCAGACTCGAATCCAGAAAGGCCGCAACTCCCCTGCCAGTCATGGGCTTCCCTACGATGGTCGTACCAGTGAGATGCTCAGAGGTCCTCCGGGCATGGATTGGAAGGTTGACAAGTGATGATCATGACAAGCTGCGGACTTAGGAAATCTCCACAAAATTCTTAGACATGGCAAATGTGGAGGTCTCCCGTTACTTCCTGTGTGCAGCCATCCGGTTCTAGAAGCCTGCAAATCACACATTACGCTTCGGAAGGATTGAGCTAACCCCTACTTTGGAGGAAGTTCGTTAGGTATGCTGCCTGCCAAAGTTCCTGGGGCCCACGGTATTTATGCGGGGAGACGGATATTCCTCTGTGCTGGGTGAATTGACTGGCCTGTCGACTGACGATTGTGGTCGTCAACTGATCTGTACTGATGGGCAATCTCCTATGCTACAACTGATTTACTTTGACAAGGTGGTCGAGAGGCCCGCCTCCTTGGGCGATGAGCTATGGTTGAGAGGTTTCGTTGTCCGCCTCTTAGGCAAGTTGGTGTTCAGCCATGGCCGGACAGTAGTGAACATTGAGGTTGCAGAAATTACTTTGGTAGTGATAACCCGTCAGATAGATCTGGCCCCTGTTATCCTGGCAGAGACTTATCGAGCCCTCGACTGATTACTGCGACGGTGTCGACACTTCTATGGTTGTGGAGCATTTGTGCAGGTGTGGTTGGCCGCTCATTTGGGTGTAGAGTGGTCATCACTTCTACGGTGCGACGGTGTCTTACGCCCTCAACAGTAAACCTTCAAGTCTTATTGCCAAAGTGGTCATGCCCGCACCCTCACATCAGTTCACAAGGAATATGAGCGACTGGAGAGGTTAACAAAAGACAAGGTGACTTGACGCATCATTCTTTCGACAACTCATAACTTTGAAGCTTTCTTCAATGATGCCGACATGAAGCTTATCATCCTGTCAGGGTTGACTGGTGGTGTCGAATATCACCCAATCAGAGTGATGCGGCAATTTGGTTATCGACAAGACTCCTTCGCTCAAGGACCGATGCCAGCACGATTCCAGGAGTATCCCCTGAGCTCTTACGCGGCAACAAAGGAACTGTCACACCTGCTTACTGGCTCCATCCGATCAAGCGACCTTACAATCATAGAAGGCAGGGGTTGTTCAGCTGACTACGAAGCCGAGATGGAAGAAACCTGGCCAATCTGTGGTGTAGTTCCAAGTCCTATATTGTTTCCAAAAGCAAGAGGCTCTAAGAGGCCTAGGAATGACCCAGACTGTTGACACTCATTTTATGCTACTTGTTCACTACAGACTGGAACATAAGTGTAATCACATCATTTGACTACAATAATAAATTCTTTGGGACACACTTGCCAACTTGTTTGAATGACTGTGATTGATAGAAAATTGCCATTGCTGTAACATACGTTCAATTGTTTTAAACTGCTGCCCTCTTTGCTTGTCGACTTGGCGCTGGGCCCACCCAGCTAACAGTCAAGGATATCGTTTTGTTGCCTTGACCTGGACAAACGAAGCCATCCAAGGTTTTAGTACCAGGTGAGGCGGAATTTTATCTGCCTTGTTGGGACTTGTTTAAGGCGAACAAGTGCCATTTCTATCCTTTCCTAGACCAGGCGAGGTCTAAATGATCTCATCCTAGGTTCGCCCAGATGGACGAATCCTGGTGTCACTCGCTATGGGCTGATAGCCCAAACTATTCGATTAACAACCGTCACATTGTCAGGAGCGGGCTGATAGCCCTAACTATCCGGTAATGAGTCTGTCAACTCATTAGCAGGGTGATAGCCCTAACTATCCGGTGATGAGTCCGTCAACTCATTAGTGGGCTGATAGCCCTAACTATCCTGCAATGAGTCTGTCAACTCATCATCGGACTGATAGCCCTAACTATCTGGTGATGAGTCTGTCAACTCATCAGTGGGTTGATAACCCTAACTATTTGGTCGGTAGGTCTGTCAACTTATCGTGCTTTGACCCTTAGTTTGCAAGTTTGGTAGCTTTGTCTAATGCCCCTATCCTCAGCCTGATAGCCCTAATTATCCAGTTGACAACCGTCACACTGTCAGGAGTGGGCTGATAGCCCTAACTATCCGGTTGACAACCATCATATTGTCAAGAGCAGGCTGATACCCCCAGACTATCCAGTTGACATCCGTCATCAGGCTATCCCTCGGATGGCAAGACCGACATCTTGCCATGCATCCTCCCGGGCCGAAAGGTCCGTCATTCACCAGGTTTGCCCCCTACCTATAAGCCTGACAAACTTGTCCGGACACCCCGTGGCACGAGTCAGAATCTCTCACACTCCCCTCCGAGAGCTGAGCTACCCACTTGTTATCAACATCACCCCCATGCATCACCGAGCATCAGGGTCATCCTTTGCATCAACATCATGCAGGGGCCACGGGTCATAACTTTTCGGTGCATCTGCCGAATGAATGGCTCACGGCCCCATATCAATACCACTCTCTCGCGGACTCAGGTGGGGTGTCCTGTCAACCCTGAGCATCGGTCTCAATTCCCTCGACCTCGCTCAGGGAGAGGCATCAGTAGACATCCCGATTTTAAAGTCACTTGCCAGCAGACTCCTCTGGATGATGCTCTGGTTGCGACCACAAAAACCCAGGCCAATTAAGCCAATACAAGCCCATTCAGGCCCACATTAGTACAATCTGACCGAATTAAAATAAAAACCAGACAAAATCAAATTTAAAACACCTAAAATCCAATCAATGAAACAAAAACCCTAATTTACAAAATGAAATAAAATCCACTTAAATCCATTTAAAATCTAAGTAATTAAGTGAAAACCCTAATTAAAGTCAAAATCCATTAGAACCCTAATTAATTGAAATTTAAAACCCTAATCAATCCAAAACCCTAAATAAACCAAAAAACCCTAATTTAAAATCCAAAAAACCTAATCAATCCAAAAACCCTAAATTAAAACCATAAACCCTAATTAAAGTTCAAAACCCTAATTAAACTCTAAGTCCCAAAGTTCAAAATCAAATTTAAATTCAAAACCCTAATTTAAAAACTTAAAATCAAAAACCCTAAAATCCATGAAAATCCCAAAACAAAAATAAAATAAAAGCATAAAATAATTAAAACCCTACTTTAAAACCAATTAATTAAACCTTAACCACAAATTTAATTAAAATCATAAAACATACATGTAGACACCCCAATTTTGAGCTCATTTGGCAACAGGCTCCTCCGGTTGATGCTCTGGTCGCGACCACCAAAATCCTAGTCCACACAGGTCCTAATCAGACACACACTAGCCCACCAGACCTAGTAAAACACTACCCCATTAAAATCCACTAAAAAACAAATAAAACACTTAATCCAACTTAAAATCCACTGAAAAACAAATAAAACACTTAATCCAACTAAAATCCACCTAAAATCCCACAAAACCCTAATAAGA
>JAMKQA010034668.1:0-11748 GCA_024699735.1 Posidonia australis | reverse complement strand
TTTAAGTGGGTTTTAAGTGGATTAGATTGGATTTTGTTTGATTAGGGTTTTTGTTGGATTTTTAAGTGGATTTGATTGGATTTTGTTTGATTAGGGTCTTTATTAGGGTTTTGTGGAATTTTAGCTGGATTTTAGTTGGATTAAGTGTTTTACTTGTTTTTTAGTGGATTTTAAGTTGGATTAAGTCTTTTATTTGTTTTTCAGTGGATTTTAATGGGGTAGTGTTTCACTGAGTCAAGTGGACTAGTGTGGGTCTGATTGGGACCTGTGTGGACTAGGATTTTGGTGGTCGCGACCAGAGCATCAACCAGAGGAGCCTGCTGCCAAGTGACTTCAAAATCGGGATGTCTACAGTATCCATTTGTAACACCCGTAAATTCATTTTGTAATTATTTACATTTTAATGAATTTATCCCTAGATGGGTGTTACTGTTTCAAGGCTCATTTGTGTGTTTTTGTGATTTTGAACTTGGGCCTCGTGGATCGGCTTTTGTTTGTGTGTTCCTGTGCTTGTCCTTACATGGTTGGCACTGTGCGTGGTTGGCATTGTGCTTGTGGGCCTGTATATGGGTCCATGTGGGGCCCACGTTTGTGGGCAGGTTGGTGAGGCTTGCAGTTGGCCTTGTGCTAGGAACGGGTGGTTGTGTGTGTGGGATTTGTGCTGGGCAGGTGGATGCTAGCTAGTGTGCATGTGTGCTTACCTTCCTCCCTGCGTGGCTTTTTAAGCCAAGGCACACTCCCCATGCAGCAACACATCCTTCCCTTCTTTCCCACGTCGCCTCTTCCTTTCGGAGCATACCACTCTTCCTCTCCCTCCACTTCACCATCTCTCTTTCTCCCTTCCTTCTCCTATCTCTCTCCCTCCACTCACCCCTTCCCCACCTCGCCCTCTCCCTTTCCCCCATTTCCTTTCTCCTCTATTGCCTTTATTCGGTGTGCTTGAGGGTCGACGACGGTGTGCGGTTGTGTGTGAAGCTCCGGTGCGATGTCCCTGAGGTCGTGGAGTCGCCGATGATGCCTGGAGTCACCAGTGGTTGGCCAGAGTTGGTGTGGATCATCGTTGTGCGTTTTCAGGTACACACCTCACCTCTTGTGTTATAGAAAGCATGAAAATGGTAGACAATAATAGGAATGCATGAAAGCTAGGTAAATTTACATTCTTAGAATTTATTGTGAATTTACGATGATTTATGGCCAGTAAAGGCATTGGGTGGTTTTGGGTCATTTTTGACCCTTATGGCCTCTCAAATTCATTTCTCCTTGCATGATTAATGGATTTTGGTTTTGCTTGTGTGGATTTGGAGTAGACTCAAGCGTTTACAATATATGTTTTAGTTGGATTTTGTGATATTTGTTTTAGAGGTCTATCCCTTGGTCCCATTTTAGGTGATTTTGCGAGTTAAGGCTAGGGGTTGTTTTCTGCTTTCGTAGAAAATGCCATTTTTTCTGTCAGTTTGGTCCTCCTAGTGTAGGTTTGGTCAACTGAACCAAATCAGACTACCAAATTAGAGATTTTTGATCGATCGATCTAATTTTCGGTATACCTTTCTAGAACTCAAGTGTCGACCTGTACCCAGTTTGGACGATCGATCCTTTTCGATCGACAAAATCAGGAAATTTCGGTATTTCGTTTTCAAAATGGTCTGTCGAATCAGGCTCCAGTTGCCCTTATGAAATGATGGTTTTCCATGGGTTTTTCCGGATTGATTCGTTTTGCCCATTTCAGATGGGATCGTGGGCCATCAGTGGTGGTCTTGTGCGACACCTGATGTGCCATTTTGTTGAGTTTTTGAATGAGTTTTCAAAGATTTAAAATGATTTGAAAATGGTTTTCAAAGAGATGAGTTGGTCTGTTTTGGAAAATGATTTTCCTAGTTTTCTATATGTGGGCCAAGAGACCATGGGACCGTGTCATCGGGACTAGGGAATGTCACGACATTCTCGGGTGATCAGACATGTCTCCTAGGTTGAGGTCAAAGGTTGAGATACCTGAGACTGAGAGTCGTTGGGTCTTGGAGGTATGAGACTCCTTGACTGTTGTCTCGAGGCCAGGGTTGTGATATATGGGTCAAGATGATTTGTGGCATGACGAGGAGGTATGATACTCCTACTATCGCTGTGAGCACTAAGGCTCGCGTGTTGTCGGGTGTGGAGGTATGACACTCCCTCCAGAGCTCCATGTGGAGGACGCAGTAAGGAGGCGTACCCTACTATGGCCAGTGTGAGTGGGACACGTGTCCTGTAGATGGTAGCGTCCTAAGAGACAAAACTACCTTCCTAGAGGGGTTGGCTTTGTGAGGGTTCTCCAAATGGGAGGATCGCTAAACAATGGTTGGCTCCTACACAGGGTGGCACACCGTGGCAGTGTAGTGCACCTTAGTGATTGCTTATAGCCAAAGTTGGCTGCCTAGCGCCGGACTTTCCAACTCATTGTGTGTGGTTTTGGCCATTGAGGGCCTTGTTTGTGGTTTTGGGTTGGTAGAGTCTTGTTTGCTATTTTGGCCAATATGGGCCGCATTTACTATGGTTTGTCAATCTTGGTAGTTTTGGAGAAAATGATTTGCAAAATGATTTTAAGGAAAAAATAAATATGGATTTGTTTTTCTCTGTTTTTCATGGAGTACGTTCTAGGTGACTTTTGTCACTCACGCTTGTTCTTCGTGATTTTGAGTTGCAGTGCAGACATGCAGATGGGTTTTAGCATAGTGAACATAGTCCAAAGTCTTGTAACCGCACACACAGGTTCCTAGTAGTTGATATTTCTATTTAGCTTTTAATTTCCTATAATTTAATTTGTTTTAAGTTATTATGGAAATTGGAGGCGTTACACCATCCTTCGTCCTCAAGTGCTCCTGTACCGCCACATGACAACGGAAGTTCTGAAAGTTCTAAGGTAGACGATATCGTCTCAAAGAAGATTGACATACAGTAGCAACAAATAAATGAACTAAGGATTCAACAGCAACAACAATATGAAGAACATCGAGCAGATATGCGACAAATTCTTTTAGAGATTGATGAATCCACCAAAGCCACTCATTACAAGTTGGATGCTTATGAAGAACAACTTGAAGAATATCACTCTGATATTCTTGAGTACATTCATAATCATCCTCCTCCTTCTAGCTCATGAGTGGCTGCGAAGATGTTTTGGAATTTGACATTATGATTTGTTATATCAGTTATGATGACATTCTGGTTGTTATATTTTAATATCATTTGTGATGACATTTTGTTTTGTTTTGACATTCTGGGATAACAGTCACTTATGACTAATCAATTTGAATATGGATATTATGGTACCAAAATAGTACCTTACGATATGTGGATTAAGTGAATGATTTATGAATTCTTGAACTATGAATATCGATATGTGTGTGTTTGAATTTTTGAATTCTATGTTTTTGCTTATGACACAAATGGAGAACATATAATCCATATAGTTAGGGGGAGCAGTATCGAATAATGAACCACAAGAACATACTTTGGAAAATATATGGTTAAGACTAGATGAATTAAGGATAAATTAATAAAGTGCTTATTCATGTCTTTATGTTAAAATACACTCTTGACTGAATAAACTTAAGGGAGAAATATGTGACCTTCTCTTTGTCACACTACATGTCTCTAAATGTTGGATGATGAAGATCTTATGCTATGAATGAATCCATCGTGGCATCTACCTCCTCCTCTACAAAGGCTTTGGAGGCTAAGTAACAATTTTCTCTAATGAAATATGCATCTTCTCTTTTGATTATGACAAAAAGGGGGAGAAAACAATCATTTTATACTTGATGTCCATTCTTTTAACTCTTGGATGGATAACAAGGAAACTATAAGAAAAAGGGGGAGACAAGGGTGTTATCATAAGTAGGGGGAGAAATAAATATTGATATAAGATATATAAAATCCATGCTTATTGATCGGAGGAGTTTACTTAAGAAAGACTTCTAGTTTTGTCATCATAAAAAAGGGGGAGATTGTTGAAAATATGCAAATCAATATTTTATTTTAATGATAACAAAGTATTTTGTATGAATATTTTTAATACACTTGGTTGAGAAATGTATAGCATGTATGTGAAAAGGATATCCATGAAGAAACTCACCAGAAGATATATCAAAAGACAAGGCGAGCATCAAAAGAAAAAGGTTTACAAAGACCCTTGGAAGATTAAAGGAAGATTCAAGAGGAAGAGACAAGAAGATCAAGATTGCATTATCAAATTTATTGTAAAAAGTTGATGTAATTGTTTTATTTTCTAAGATGTGTAATGATCTCTCAACATAAACTAAAAACCTAGGAAAATAGATAAACCCATAAACCCATGAAGGAGAACTTGAAAAAACTTATATTGGGACTAGGATAATTTTCAGCATACCGAAAATTATCGGTATACCGAAACTAGATTGAGTAGATAGAATTTTTTGGAATATACCAAGAACGTCATACCAGACATATCCTGCATACCAATGCTTTGGATCATTAGATCAATTCGGATGACAAATCAAAATTGACAGACTGAAGTAGCCGACCGTTGAACATTTCGATCAACCGATCAAAAACGGCATACCGAATTTGAATCGTTTTTAGCTAGCCATTTATGAAAGTTAAGATAAATGTTAGACACACTTCTTAAGCATCATTTGCCTATAAATAGAAGCTCCAACTAGTCCTAAAGGCACAATAATCACATACATTACTTGAGCATAGAGTCCCAAACAACAAAGTGAGCTAAAATCCTATCTTTCATACTTCCCAAGTTAGAGTGCTCAAAGTTCCTATATTTTGTATTGAGAGATTAAAAAAAAAGTTTGTAAACGCATCTCAAAGGTTTCAAGCTTCTCTAGGTGTGAGAAGAATCCATGGATTGCGGAATTGGCAAGAAATTTGCCTTACAAGTAAGTTTGTACATTGAATTATAAGAGAAAGGGAATTCTTGAGGAATGAAATAGGCGGGGGTTTGACTAAACCACCATAAATAGCTTGTACATTTCATTGTCTCATCCTTTCTATGTATGTTTAATTAGTTACTCCAAATTCATTTGATGCTTGTGTATGTTATTGAAAAAACACTAAGTAAAATTGAAAAATACTTGGTTTTCTATTCACCTCCCTCTAGAGAAGTCATTTGATCCAACAAACAATACTAGCTAAATACCCCACATACCACTTGGCTAATGACTTATAAGCCTTCATCGTTGAAATAACAAGCTTAGGCTCACCCTAGCACACACCTTGCATAAAGAAGGAATCACCATCAATAGAATCAAAATACCTGTGTGCACAATCAATTAGAGTGGACTGATGAGCTAGCCAATCTATGTCGAGTATCACATCGTACTCCTGCGTATCCATAATGATGAGGCCAGTATCGATCTCCCTACCATTTTGCTCTAGGCTAACAGATCACAAGTACCTCGAGGCTAGACTCTCCCAACGGTGTCACCACGTTGAGATGAAAGGCTAGACTTACCTGTCTATCTTCCATCTCCGCTACGAAAGACTCAGAGATGTAGGAGAAAGTACTCTTTGAGTCAAACAATACCTTGACCATCCGACCCACTACAAGAAAAGAACCTAATAGCCAAGTACACAATAACAAAACAACATTCTCAATTAAACAATAGTTCATAATACAGAGGATATTACAAACAGTACAAGGAGGGTCACACAACACAGAAACTACAGGTCCTTATCCTCCACAATATCTCCCGAAGGTCCAGTGTTAGGAGCGATGATGGTGAAGACATGTCCTCAAGTCAATTGTTGTGGTGTACTCCCTACTCTCTTGGGAGGATCTAAGCAAGTCTTCTGAATGTGCCTTGGTTTCCCATAATTGTATCACACCGCCTATCCTGGTGCTTACAACTCACCACGAGATGATCCACCTAGCCACATAGGTAATAATACATGTCTCTAGGCCCACTAGAACCTGTCTGATTGAGGCCACTAAAGCTTGGCTGGCTAAAGCCAACAAAGTTATGCTGACCACTAGCAAAAATGCCTGCCTTCTCTGTCATTCTTTTCTCAAAACTACCAAAACTGCTAGGGCTTGGCATACTCAAGAAGGAGAACTACAAAGCAAAGGACGACTTGGACTTCCCTATGGGACGATCTTCTATAAATTTCTTATATTCGTTCTCAAATCAATAAGTCATTTGGACCATTTCCGCAACTGTCTGACACCGACACAGCATCACTTTCATCCTCATCCCTAGCTGAAGGCCCTCTAGAAACTTCTTCGCCTGTCGCTTCTTGGAATCAAATGCCTAGGCAAATCGTTCTAGACAGTCAAAGGTAACTTTGTATTCATTGAATGTCATGATTGCTATAGGTTCTAGAATTCTCAATCGAATCTGTCTCGTATATGGCTAGGAAAGTGCTTCTCGTAGAAGGCTGTCTTAAAATTCTTCCACTTGATCTCGACCGTCAAAGCATCCAGAAACTTCAATTGTCGCACAGTTCTCCACCACTGATCTGCCTCACCTTCTAATAAATAGGTGTCCAATCGTACCCAATACTCCTCTGGGCATGCCACGCTTTCCAACATCTTTACGATCCTTTGCAACCATGCCTCACTCTCCTCAAGCTAACCTTTGCCTTTGAATGTTGGCGTATAAAGCTTGCTCAACCGGTGAAGCCATGGATCCCCTGACGATACGCTGGATCCTTCCTTGCTTAAAGCGTGGGAGATTCCTTGCATTAGGTTCTGTAGCTCAACCCACATACCCTGCCATCTGCTCTCCTTATGAGAGTTAGGTTCCTTGGTAGGGGCCTTGCCTTTACCTTGGCCTTGGTGAGGCATTTCGCAGGATAAGATAGAATATCTGCGCCAAAATCAATAAACAAATACCCAAAAATCATGATAAAATCGACAAGTGTAAACACAATCATGACATGCAATCCTATAAGATCACCACAACTAGACACCCTAGGCAAGTGTACCTAGACTTTGATACCAAATCTATAACGACTCGAGCTAATCCATTAGCCTAATTAAAATTAAACATAAATAAACACCTAAGATAACAGAATAATTAGGGACTAACTAAAGACATCTAGACTACCAAGAACCTGTAGTGTGTGGTCAGTAACCTCGACTATGTGCACTAGAGTTACCCACTAACCATCTGCACCTATAACTGAAAAACATAAAACAAAACACGCATGAGTAACCAAAAAGTCACACAATACACACTCCACGAAAAACTATAAGAAAATCGACTAAAATCAGCGATATAAATCTCATTGAACATTAAAACAATGTTCAAAACTATTTTTATTCTTTCAAAGTCATCAAAGAACCACCACATCTCAAAATCGAGCCCCACAGGCCAAAACCTGCAGAAAACTACACAAGTACATTAAAACCACACTATGAGTCATGTTACTCGAGGCCAAGCAACCAACTCTAGCCACAAGCAGACCATCGAGGAGCTACCACGGCATTAGCATTATCACGAACAACCACCTTATGGAAGAGTCTACTTGTCACAGCGTCCTACCACCTATAGGACCCTCGAAAAGCTAACCTCACACCCAAAAAATTTGCTCACCCTACTTCTAGGCGAGTTGTCCCTCCACTTGAAGGACAAATTACAGGATACACCCTCTCAGTGCCCTAACTTAGTGCTTGAATTCTACACCTAGGCTCTATCAGCACCTACCAACAACTCGGTACTTGCAACAACTAGGGTATCATGCCTAGCTATTCAAGAGTCTCATACCTCCTAAGTCCACTACTGTGATACCACTAGTTACAGACGGTACGTTCAGTCTTAGCACTAAGAGTGATTGGAGTCTCAGACTTCCAGGTCCAAAAGACAATCCAGGAGTTTCATACATTCATGATCCGACAAAAACTTACCTACAGCCTCTTGGTCTTTGACCTCAATCTAAGTGACATGCCTGACCATCCAAGAAAGTCGTCACATCCTCTGGTCTAAACAAGACGACTCATCAGTCTCTTGGTCCACCAAACTAGAAAACCACAAAAAGATTTTTTAAAAAACACTAACATCTCATCTTTGAAATCTACTTTCAAAACCATTTATACACTGCCAAAGCGTTCACAAAACTAAATATCATAGCAATAAACGAAAGATCAAAACCAAAACACTAAAAATACCAACTTCAGCATCTAGAATGGGCTCTGAAATCCACTGCACCTACCCATGCAGCCTACTCACAGCCCTAACCTGCGATGGTTGGCCGCAAGTTGCCATGAAATCCAAAGCTCAAAGAAACCAAAGCTCTATGGGCACCCATTCCTTCTTAAATTCCTATTTTTCACTATAGTACACCAAACTTGGCAAATAATATAGCAAAATATAGGAAACTAGACAAGCAATCCAATGGTACTAAAATTATCAAATTCTATGCAGTATAGTTTGAGAAATCATTGAAAAAGGCCCCAGATGGATAGTATCAACCATTTTTAAATAACAAGGATTAAAAATCACATACTTAACCAAAAATCACAAAATCACTTCCATTATGCTCAAAACCACATAGGGAACGTAATCATATCAAATTTACAAAAAAAACAAAGAGGAGTTGTGGTGTGTGCACCTTAAGGAGGCCTGCTGTTCACCACAGTGACCGCCTACCAACCCACGAGCATCGGTGCACCTCACAATCTCACAGTGATGTCCTGGAGCTAGGCACAGACCACCTTCGTCGATAACCCTTCTCGCTCTCTCACTCTCTCACTCTCTTTGTTACCTCTATTTCTCTCTCTGTCTTATCTGAATTCTCAGGAAGGAAGAGGAAGGATGAGAAAGAAGGAGAATAAGAAGAAGAAGGGAGTTGGCGTCGTAAGAAAGGAAGAGGGTTGACTGGCATATGAGGGTAGATAGGGAATGTAGTTTGGCTTACGAGGGACGTTTTGCCCTTTTTATATAGCCTCATGCATGCATGCTTTCCCAACACCAATTCCAGCCAACCACTCCAAGAGCACAACTAATCAACATAAAAGACCAACTACTCCATTACCGAAGCAACAACTCCACCATTCCCTCGGTGCAACCGCTCCTCTCAAGGTACAAGGCAAAGACCTCGACTAGTTACTGAATTAACTGCTGCAAATCCATGGTACCAGGCCACGATGCTCACTTGCGGTTCTAGCCTGCGCGGTTGGCCCACAGTACCAATCCACAAGGTTAGTTAATTCAATGGCCCAAAACAAAAAATAAGGCCCAAACATTATACACAAAGCCCACAATAGAGACCACATGTCAGTAACACTCGTTCATAATTAAAATTCATTAATTACAAGTATAATGAATTTTAAGGTGTTACATTAGGTTATGTTTGGTCTGGTTTACACCTTTAGCTGTAGCGGACTATCTCTACAGCATCCACAAAAATAGGTAATTACATTTAGGTCTTGCATAATATATATTTAAATCCATGAAGTAAAGTTGCAATTTACCCATGTATATAAGTGGTATCATACCTTAAGCCCATGTTTGGATTGGAAATAAAGGTTGGAATAAATACAAAATTAGAATAGTAATTCTGTTTGACAAGTCAAAAAGTGAAATAAAAGTAGAATAGTAATTCCTATTCTGATTTACTTATTCCAGAATAATTATTCCACGAGAAATGTAGCATAAAGTTATTCCACTAAGTTATTCTCATACATGTATGTATACTGTATATTTATTTTTTGTCTAAAAATTAATACATATATCATATAATGTATACAGAGTTTAAACTAGATATATATCTTAATAATGAAGTTGATTATTATTAATCTATATGTTTTTCACTTAATCCAACACTGATTCTAATAATTATTCCACTTGTCATCCAAACCAACATATTTCCCTATACACACTTATTCACCTTTAATTACTTCCAAACTAAATAACAATACCATCAGAATACTAATACCAATTTCCACTTATTCCTACCTTTCTTATTCTACATCCAAAGAGGGGCTAATGGATTAAAATAAGTTTGCAAAGGAGTATATTGAAGTGGAGAAGAGAAAAATGATCCATATTTGACTAACATAATTCATTTTATCAAAAGCAAAATTGAAACTATTTTGGCCCAATAAATTGTGAGTTGTGACAAATGAGCTTATTTTGCAAGAAAAACTTCTTCATTGGAGACTAAATTACTTGTGTTCGTTGAAGGAGTCACTTGGGCCTTTAGTAGTGGGTCAAGTCTAGATTGGGTCTGCCTATATCTAGACCTAGACTCATCATTTTTAATGGATTTGAATCTAGGTTTAGGTTTAGACTGGTAATCTACAATCTGGACTCAAACTCTACTCAGATCTATGAAGATAATGGATCTAGGTTCAGATCTTAGGTTTGAATATTAAATAATAAAAATCTAACAAAAAATACCTATTGATTATAATGATTACTACAATTTATAAATTTATCTATGAATATTATACACAACAAAATACTAGTCAAATCGATATAATAATTAATTACAAGTCAATGCTTACAAAAAAAAAATTAATTACAAGCACTTTCGTTAGAGAACAACTAAATAACAATCATAATCCAATAATCCATACATCACAAAGAAAAGAGAGAATGAGGTAGAGCGAAGAGGTCGAGCCATAGAGAGGAAGATATGGTAGCCATACTTGGGACTTAAGAAAAGGAATGAGAGAATTAAGATTTGAATTAGGAAGGGAAATGGAGGTTTTATTAAAAGATAAATAAGAATTATAATATAATTAAATATAATTATTATACTATACTTTGAGTCCATGGATACATGGGTCTAAATAATTTTGGACCTACACGTACTCTACCCACTAAATAAATGGATATATCAGAAACGAATCCACAAGTCTTACTTTCTTGACCTAAATCCTAACTTGACAGATTTAGACTCACAGGTCTTGGATCCAAATTCGACCCAATGCTAGACCTATCTGGGCATGGCTTAATGGGTCGAATTTGCATTGATAACTGTTGTGAGCAGAAAGTGGAGGTCGTTTTGGAGATGAGAAACTCGAAAACAAAGAAACCCTTGCGTCGAAGGTACTCCAACCACCACCGCCCCATCGATTTACTACATAAAGCGACGTTATTCGATTGGTAGGCTTTCAAGAATCGCCTGGTCAAAGAAGAAGCCCCTGATGTTGTACATCTTTTCCCTTCCCGTCGCAGGTCGGCTAAAACTCCCCCCCCCCCCCCTTTCTCAACCACCTGTGCTCAAGTATGCGCCTTTGGGAAGCTCCTTCCCTCCCCTCTCGCTGTTCTCCCTGAAATCCCTTCTGGTTCTCTCTTGGAATCTACTGGCTTTGATGAACGAGCGAGGGGTATTAGGTTAGAATGGCCAGATTTGGGGCGATTTTTGATATTCCAATATGCATCAGATCTTGAGCTGTCCCCTGGGTTGATACCTGGTGTAGACACCCCAATTTTGAGCTCATTTGGCAACAGGCTCCTCCGGTTGATGCTCTGGTCGCGACCACCAAAACCCTAGTCCACGTACGTCCCAATCAGACCCACACTAGCCCACAGGACCCAATAAAACACTAAAACCCATTAAAATTCACTGAAAAGCAAATAAAACACTTAATCTAGCTAAAATCCACCTTAAATTCCACAAAACCATAATCAAACAAAACAATTAAATCCACTTAAAAATCCAACCATAAATCCTAATCCACTTAATCCAGCTAAAATCCACTTAAATCAACTTAAAATTCAATAAAACCATAATTAATCAAATTTTTAAACCCTAATCAAGTGAAAAGAAATTAAA
>JAMKQA010034667.1:0-12223 GCA_024699735.1 Posidonia australis | reverse complement strand
AAAAACCAGAATCCATATTTCCTTATGTGTAAAAGCTGTTTTTAGTTTTGAGGAAGCATGTAATAGATATGTAACCTATATATATATATATAGTAATGATCAGGTAGGGTAGGGTCTTGCCTTACTTATGAGAAGTAAGACTTTTAATCTCAACCATTCATCTTCATCTCAGTAATTACCATTTTAATGACAATAATTAAAAAAAATTCTATTAAATAAGGAGGTAGTTACTGTAACCACCTTTTCCATTAGATCCACCATAAGATTCAAATCCAACAGTTGAGGGATTCAGGGTCCTACTTATCTTAAGTAGGGACGGTCCATATCAGAAAATTAGCCTATATATGTATTATATATATATAAGCTAATTTTCTGATATATTATCTTAAGATAAGTAGGGCCCTAAATCCATCAATCGTTATATATAAGCTAATTTTCTGATAGGGTCCGTCACTACTTTAGATAAATAGGGCCCTGAATCCCTCAACCGTTGGATTTAAATTTTATGGTGGATCTAATGGAAAAGGTGGTTCCTCCTTATTTAATGGAATTTTTTTTAATTATTGTCAATAAAATGATTGTTACTAAGATGAATATTGATGATTGAGATTAAGACCTTACTTTTCTTAAGTAAGGCAAGACTCTACCTGATCATTACTATATATATATATATATATATATATATAGTACTTGCACATCTAGTTTTGTAGGAATACATACTATTAGTAGTACTAGTAATTCATTTTAGAATAAATTAAATAAGAAAAAATAAAAATACATAAAATCACAACTAATAGTAAATTAGAAAATTATTTAGAATGTGAGTTTACTCTTAGTGATCTTGAAATGAATAATTTAGATATATTAAAGTAGTGATTTAGTACTGCAGTTAGGTTTGTTATAATTTCTAGAATAGTAAATTATTTAATTTTTTTTTTTTTAAAATTAAAAAAAGACCGACCCAATGGACCGGTCCAGCTTGGCCAAATGGTGGGTCGTGGACCATGTCAGGTCAAGGTATTTTAAAACCTAACCCAACCCAACCAGGCTCATGTCTGTGGCCAAGCCAGGCCTAATATTTTTTGAGTGATTTACACATCTAGATTAAACTATGTTTTTGCTTCTTTACATTTTTATTATTTAGTAGCAATTATTGAAGAATCATTCTATTATGTTAGGAAGGAAACAATCAATTTAATTTTATAATATTATTTATTTATACAAATTTAGATTGGACCCCACTTAATTAAAGATCATTCGATCGTGATATTGTTTATATATTGATAAGGTTATGTATCTAATTCAAGAATTAATAATGAATAATGAGAACTTTCATTTAAAAAACTTTATCATGAAAGTGTTTGATATTTAATTTGAAAAAGAAACATTTTTATTATTCACGTTTCCTTTTTGTTTGACTTGAAAGAGTCAAAATGTCTTTGTCTTTTTTATTTCAAATTGATTTTATTTACCTAACTTTATCTTATACTACAATCTATTTTGATCAATTAGCATTTTTTTGTTGCTCTCTAAATTTAAAAGCTATTTTTTTTTATAATTCTTTCATAATTTATTCTCCTATGATTTTTATCTTAATTTCATGGAGACTTAAACTTGTTGTGGCTTCATTTTGTTTAGAGTGACCTAGTACATTGATTTTTCATTTTTTTTTTTCCTTCACCGCATATCCTGCGGGGGTTTTCACTTGTTTCCATCCTATTTCATGACAATCATTCTTGGATATTTCTTTGTTGGCACTGTAATGTTATTTGTACAATTCACTATATTTAACGTTGTTGTATTGTTTGGTTTTTGTTAGCTTCAGCCTATTTGGGAAAAGAATTGTTCACTCAGACCCCCCCTTTTTTTAATTGAAAATATTCGGACCAATTTGTTCGTCCTGGGATTTGGAAAAATGATCCATAACTTTGAGGATACATCAAGCGCTTCATAATCTGTTGTTGGGGAATTTTCAACTGCAGTATCAAATCACTGCATTGTACTCGCAAAACCCTTATTTTGTCGTTTTTTGCTTCAACTTTCTGTTTTTTTTTTCTTTTTCTAATTTCTAATTTCTAATTTCTTACACCTTTCTGGACCATAATGATCTCATCCTTCAGCTGAGATTTTCTGATCTGTTGTTATGGTTTTAATCTGTAACAGGTTGCTCATACTTCACATGTGTACTACCCCCTCCCCACTATGTATTACACTTATCCTTGAATTTGGAAGGTGTATTCAAATACATGAGACAAGGTGGCAGATACCAACTTGTTATGGTTCTCGATAGTTTAAAACCGTGACAACAAAGCTGATCTATATCAAGTGTGATCAAGGATTTGTTGTTATATATCTAGAAGCGAACAAGCCTACGAAGTAAACAACTCAGATAATCCATCTTCAAATAATCTACAAACAAACAAATCCTCAGATACAACCCAAAACTCAAAGAAAACTACAATCACACCAAGCTCTTATATTCAACTCCATCATTATCAGATTATGAAATACTTATACAGTACATCCCAACGTAGCATACTCCAAACACAACATACATAAAAGCTTCAACACTCCGAACATTACCACACACCACAACATTGTACCATATGTCCATATATATATGCTTTAATTCTTCCAATATATAGATAAGCTAGCTAGCCAGCTAGCTAGATAGAAGTAGGACAACAACCAGAAGCATGCATGTCCTCATGGTCATGGGGAGACGGCGTTACGTGGGTGGGTTCTGAAGGCGAAGTCCTCCATCTTCTTGTGGAGCTTGTGGTGCACTTTGTTGAAGACATTCTGGCTGCGAATCGGAGAGAGGATGCAGCCGATGGCGTTGAGGTGGCAGCTGCTCCTCCCCGTGAAGCCGATAACCGTGCTGCCGTCGAGCGGCAGCTCGAACGGCACCCCTTCCTCCGGCCCGAAGGGGCCGAAAGTCCTGAGGTTTGTCTTGAACCATAGGGAACGGATCACCGGCGTGTCTCCGGGTAGAAGGGGTGAGTAGTAGCCGCAGATGGTGGTCAGGTGCTCCTCTGGGTACTTCAGTATTATCTGGCAGAAAAGCATGCAAATCAACCTTTTAACAAGATATCTCAAACGCTGGTGCTTTGTTTGGTGGTGGTTAAGTCTTGTGATTTCATATTGATCTAGTTGGAACGAAGAGCACTGAAGATGAAGTCATTCCTGGTGGTCATTGGGATTCCATTAGAATTCCATTAGAATTCCAGAGTGGGATAATTATTAGAATTTGATCAGTACGGTGATTATTAAAGTGCAAACGAATCATGGATGAGAACATTTTTTCTCGATCTCCAATTAATTAATTCATCCACAGCTGAAGAGAGGATCTCAATCCCCAATCAACAGCATAAGTAGTAGCCACTCAAACAACTCTAATGGAGTAATCGACAGATATCAGTTAGACAAAGGGGACATGGGAAGAAGCGAAGTGAGCACACACCTGAGCAGTGAAGCTGCCACCGTCACCACCGTGCCTGTCGCCCAACACAAGCTTACCATGCTTGTCGTAGACGATACGAATGGAGTCGATGCAGTGCCCATAGACGAGGACGATCTCCCTTACTCCACCATGGCACCCATCATCCCAAGTGTACCCTCCATTTCCACCCCACGGTCCCACCCTCAAGCCCATCTTGTTTGACACTCCCTTGTTGCCAAATTCCTGCATCAACAATATCGATATTAGAAATCCAAAGTGCAGATTAAGTTGATGGCATCAACGAGTACAGCTATTATGTAACCAAGATGATGGCTTCAACATGTACTATGTGGCATCTATAGCTGGGTTTCGCTTCACCTCACACATACCATATGTTGTGGTTGTGGCCTTGTGGGTGAGAATTTAGTTGTAAGCAGTGGGAGATTTGATCAGACACAGGCTGTGATTGACAAGAGCTTCTTCCAATGTCTGATTTATATACCAAAGCAATGATATAGACAAGAAGGTGTTGGAAAGTGGAGTGCGCATGGATTGGAATCTGCACCTGTGGTAGTTGTATTCCTGCTTTCCGAAAGTAGGAGCATATATACACCGTCGTTGTCTCATAGAGTAAGAAAGTAAGCAAGCCTCTTTCTTCTTCTTTTTCTTTGTGTGTATTGGAGGAGATGAGATGCCATTTTTCCCTCGATATTTGATGTGACTCATGATGTAACCTATGACATCATTGGACTAGCACCTTGTAAAACAATATTATGAGGTGCTCGTCTGAATTCAGGGATTGTCCAGTAACGACTCACCTCAAAACGTAGGTGTTATATTTTGGAATCGGACGATTTCCCGAGATAAAAGTTGATTACTTGAACCCAAAACTTACCTGATCAACAAAAAAAACGTCTCCACTCTACCTGTTGCTGGGACTGATTGTTGTTTCGTAATCAGTTATATATTGAAAAGTAAAATACTTATCTTTAAGAGATCGATTAACTTTTATCAATGCAGTCCTTACAGCTATTCCTTACATATTACCTATCGGTTTTCCACCTCCCCGCTAAGGTAGGAAAAGAGATCGATAAACTTAGAAGCAGATTTCTGTGGAAATCATGCTCATCAACAAGTACAGCCTATTATTTGGTTAAGTGAGCCTCCCTTTCTAGATCAAAAGCACAAAAAGATTGAAGAATAATAAATTTGAGAAATTTCAACATAACACTTAAAAACAATTTGTTACAGCAGCTCCTCTTTGTTTCTTACCACTTAAAATAGAAAGAATTAATAATGGCTAAATACTTTTCAAGGGTAGTGCTCTACTTAACTCATCAGTTGGTAAATGTTCCCCTCTACGGTAGGATATCAAAGGTTACTTGAATATTGTAAATTGCTTCTCTTCCTTTCAGGTTAGAAATGGAAATAGTGTCATTTTATGGAAAAATAGGTGGTAAAAGAGAGAAAAACTTAGAAATATGTGTCCTAACTTGTATAAAAATGCAAAACATAAGAAAACCTCAGTCAAAATTTTTTTGGAGATATTCTGGTATGACTTTGGTAGTTTATTCTCTAATTCCACATCATATGACAACTATCCAATTACCCAGGCAGATCAGTTAGCAGAAATACTAAGTAATACACATTTACTCCCTCAAGATGACAATATGATATGGATCCCAACATCTAATAAGAATTTTACTGTGAAGTCCTGTTATAAAATTCTAAACGATGGATGCTACAGATTTCAGTTATCTTCTGAGATCTGGAAAGGTTGGGTGCCTCTCAAAATCGAACTTTTCTCATGGTTGATTCTTTTTAACAAAGTGCTTACTAAAAAAAATTTGTGCAAGAGAGGTTGGATTGGCTCTGATGTATGCATTTTTTGTAATATCCATTGTGAAACGAATACACGCCTGTTTATTCATTACCCATTTGTTGGTTTTATTTGGAATGTTTTCATTTCAGGCACAATGTATCCTGCAGATTATGGATTTATTTAACTTTCCACTTGCATTAAAATTTAATATTCCTATACATAGATGGTAAACTTTAATTCAAGCTATATTCTGGACTATATGGAATGAACGAAACAATAGCATTTTTAGAGGAACAAGAAAAATTTTCAGTTTGATTATCAATGATGTTATATCTCTTATGTATTGTTGGATAGCAAATCTGGGTACAGGATTTGAAAAAGATGAGATCCTGCACTAAGTATCAATCATACAACAATCTTGGGATTTGGAACAAGCATAATTAGCTTCACAAAACTCCATGGTAGTGGCTGAGCAATCTTAGAGCCTTCTTGACCTTGCTGAAAAGCAACTTATGCAGTGATTAATATTTTGTTAATCCAATTATACTACGTGTATTATTTTTACTGAAACTTTATGTTAGCCAGATGAACATTGGTTGTTATTTTAATTGGAACTTATAGTTCCATTAGGCATGTACTTTTGGATTGATTTTATCTCTTGGTGGTGGTTTACATAGCTAGGAGTAATATGAATAGTAGTTTACCGATTTCAAAAAAATAGATATTATCTTCTATAAGAAAAAACAAAAAAACAAAAATGCCTCCAAAGTTTGATAACACGAAATAAGAGTCTCTTTAGATTTTTGGTAAGATGCAAGTCAAAACATAATACTCAAAGAGATTCTAGAATTATCTTCATACACTCTTGGTACATAACCACACTTGGGCCACCCAGAGCACGTCTTAGGTGGAATTTTACAAATTTCTAAGGTTCTAATTGCAATTTCATAGAAAATAAGAAGGATAAGGCACCACACGTAGTCATCCGGGTCTAAATCTAGACTCGCAATCAAAAATCAGGACCCACACCCAAATCCACACCTATGAAGATAATGGATTTGGGTCTAAGTCTCAGGTCTGACAAGTCCACATATAATCCTCACCTCTGATCTTTTAATCTCAAACACAGTAACCAAAAGGATCTCCTGTTCACATGACTCCACATTCAAGCTAGAAATCTCTTGAAAAATCATTTTCTTTTTAAACAAAACTAATAGAAAAATCTACAAGAATTAGGACAATGATGGGGAAGAACTATAATATCTGCAACAATTAAAAGCCAACTATCGGTGGCTATCGCGGGTTGGAATAGTGCATTATCGACGTGTGTCACCATCACGGGTTACCAGTCCAAAAATCTAGAAATAATGTAAGTCTTATATCAGGAATTAATTCCCATTTGTGTAATCTGGATAAGTTGGAACTTGATTAGCTATAATTATATGCATATCTAGTAGTAATTATAGTAGATTTGTGTTTATTTTTCCTGTTCTGTTTGTTGTTTCTTCCTAGCTCTCTTTGTTGTATGGTATTTTGGCATGTTGTGACCTATGAATGTGTGAGACCTTGAGAAGGGAAGAAATGCGAAGAGAGCACAATAAAACACGTGTCTCACATGTTACCACCATACCTTGCTCCCACCATGCCCTGCAACGTCATCAGCCCGCGTTTCGAGGTGACTATCGACGACAAGACGACGATAAAGAAGGGGATGAGGCAAGCGTCGAGCAAGGAGAGCAAAGGCAGAGAGTGTGTGAAATCAAGCCTGACAGTGCAAGAGAGAGAGGGAGAGAAGGAGAACAGAGGCCAAAGAACGGAGGAAAGAAAAGAGGAGCTCACTGACATTCTATGTAAGCATCCTAGCTCTTTTCCTTTTTTAAGCATGCATGAATTGATGATAAATAAGTCGTTTAGCTTGTTCACGGTATAAGGTAGAGATTTCCAAATTTTAGGGAAATTTTTAGTGGATTTTTCAATGATTTTCACATGTGTTGCTACAGTGAAGTTCCTTTGAGTCTTATCAATTTGGATTTTCATAACTTGAGCTACGGCTAACAGATTCTTGTGATTTTTGTCTCAAATGGTAAATAACTTATAGCTCTACGTTTTGGTATATTCTACAGAATTTATAGTAGTTTGTGGTGTGTTCTCCCCTTGTTCTCATTTCAGGCAATTTTTTTGGGTAGTGTTTTGTGCAAGTTTGGTCTATCTATAAAAGGACCACTTGTGGGTCTCTACTGTAGGCCAAACCCGTGGGTTGCTATCATAGATTGGGGTCTATTTACACCCTATGGTAGTGGCTATGGCTTGTGTTTTGATGATTTATTTTGAATTAAATCATGATTTTGATTTCATGGATAATTTGCAATATAAAAATGTTTTGAAAATGATTTTGAAAAAAATGCATATGATTTTGAAAAGAATTTTTCCTAGTTTTTGAACGAAGCCATGTAACCATAAGTTCATACTAACGGATCAATGATGTTTGATATCTCTGAAAGGTTGGATGTGAGTCTAAGGTCATAATTGCCAATTTTTTTCGCAGTAGGGTCGAGAGTTCGTGTCCCTTAGTCATGCTGCTGGAAGAGTCTAGGATTAGACTCCCTACGACGGTAGTGGTTGCGCTGTAGGGTCTGGGGTTTGAGTCTCTCGAGTATCTAGGCGTGGTGTTAGTTTAGTCCAATGTTAGAGTCCTTAGGTGTCCAGACACCAACGGGTGTTGGTGGATGTACCCTATGTTGTGTGATATATAGATATAATGAGGGCTAAGTTCCTATGAGGGATGGACTCCTACACAGGGTAGTCCTCCAAAGTAATACAGTAGGGACCAGAGTTCGAGTCCCTAACCACTGTTTGTGGCTGGTCGGTCACCTATGATCAAGATAACTCGACAGGTTTTCACGTAAGTTGTGTGTGTTATAGTTTTGATATGGTTTCAGTCGAATTTTGGTTTTTCAAAAATACATAAAGTGAGTTCAAAGATGTATATGATTTAAAGAAAATAAAGATTATAACTTTGAAAAAGGCATGATTTAAAGAAATAGATTTTCTGGTTAATTTATAGTTGTGTTTTACGAAACTTTGGTATTCCTTTCCATGTGGTTTTGGTACTGCCATAGACGACAACTGTGTGTGTCTTTTGGTAGTTGTTGGTGACAACTCCAATTCATGGTTTTGGAGGTCTTTGGTTTTTATTTTTGGTGGAAGCGTATTGGATGACAATGGATGTCATTCATGTGTTTCTCTTCGTAATTTTGTGCAAGTGCAAATTTGTGAAGCTGTAGTCCAATTACAGTGTGCGTAGTTGGAGCCACATAGATGCACGTCATAGGTCCTAGGTAGTGGTAGTAGTTTTTTATTAATTTTATTGTAATAAATAGTTTATTAGTCTTAATTTCTAGCAATATTGATTGAGCATTTAGTTAATAATTGCTTTAGATAGTATTAATGCTAGTTTGTAATGTCGAGGGTGTTACAAGAATAGTACCTAAAAGGAGAGATTTGAAGCCATAGATGGAGATGCAATCATCGAGTTGTAGGAGGAGGTCGACGTCTCATGTTCCATCTCCGTGAATCCACTGAATGTTGTAGTGTTCAGGCTTCCTGAAGATGCCATGGTGGTCATCATGCTTTACCCCCTTCCTCTTCACTTTCTGGATCGTCAGAGGATGACAACCCAATGGTGATGTAGTAGTAGAAGAAGGGGCCAATGGGTGTGTCTTGACGAGCTCTAGATCACATGGTTGAGGGGGCAAGAGGAGAAGTTTGTCATAGAGTTTGGATTTTTTGAGGAGGCACACAATCGTCGTAGGGTCTTGAAAGTGGAAATGGAAATGGTGAAATACGAAACATGTTATAAGGTTATTGGATATGTTATACCTTAGGGTTTTTAACTTATAAAATATTATATATATACTCAATCCACAGACATAGGTATTTTTAGACCTAAACCCTACGCGATAAATAAGCAAATCTATTGGGTTTGGGTCTGTGGGTCTCATTTTCTAGACCCAAACCCTAATTTCACAGGTTCAGATCTAGACCTGACCCCTTGTCAACTCTATATGTAGCCATCCTCGAATGACTCTGCACTCTGCCGACTCCATAGTACTCACTTCGTTATTGTATGCCTATGTTGCCTTCTCCATTGGAAGCCAGTCTGTACTCACTCCGCCACTACATCTCGCTGCCTTCTTGGGTTCCTGTGCTGCTGTGGCCTGTATGTCGGAGGTTGGACTACTAAGGCACCTATCCCCCTTACTACGTCCTAATGCCTTCCTGTGTAGTGGGGTGTTGGGAAGTAATGGGGTGAGTACAAGTAAACTTTTAATCTTTTATGTTTAGCATTTTTTAGCAATTAGCATTCAAGTAACTAGTAAACCATTTGATCTTTGTTTGCCTATTTCAGTCAATTTTTTATGTTTATGAATTTCATGGTTCAATTCTTCTTTTTAATTATCATTTCAATTTTTTAGAGAAACGATTATAAAGAAAATTTTGAAAAGAAAAAGACCTTTATCACAAATTTCAAATGATGAACTACCTAATAATGGTAGTCGTTTAAACACTCAACGAAATATTGAGCATTATCCTCCATTGTTTTAAAGATAATGTATTTTTATTATAATATTTGTTAAATTGATTGTAAAAACTTTATCTTATAGAAAATATTTTGAATTCTTATTTTTTATACATGCATCATATTTTTTAAATTCATTGTACTATACTATATATAGTCCGACCTGTGTCGTAGAAAATCATGACTCTGCCACTACCTTGTATCATCAAGTCTTAGGTCATTGTTAACCCTTGAAATTCTAAAATGCTCTTCTGGAACTTCAACAATCCAACCATCGACTAACAGTCGTCTCCAAGAGAATTAAGAAGTACGAGGGTGTGCCCTGGAGATATAGTTAAAGTACATGGACCAAGTTTTTTTTGGAAACGATAATAGTATTACTAGTTCCTGGTTATGAGACCACGAGGATTATCAAAAACAAAGTCTCAGTTATTACAGAAATTGCTAAGGATCCAGATGATCCATGACTAACCAAAATGAGCTTGGCCATTGTGACCATGCCGATGGAACCCTGCACAGCTCTCCCCTTACGGATGTGTGGAAGCACTTGAGGAGACCCGATATGGTCACGACGAAGACAGTGAATCCGGACAAGAAGACTAGACTCGGAGACACCAAGGGAAGATAAGAAAGGATAAGGAAAGGAGTCGCCACCTAGTCTTTTAATGGAAAGACGAGGAAAACCAAACACACAAGAAAACCAAGAAGCAAACAAGGTGTGGAAAACATGAGTGCTCTGTGCCTAATGGACAAATGAATGCGGGCCAGAGAAAGGGTAAGGATTCTGGTTACGCATGGGGAAGGGGTTAGGCACCCCCATGCGCCCGAGAAACTCGGTCTTTCTAAGTTTCCTACTTGTCAATGGTATATTAAATGTGTGCTTACATATTCTGAGTGCTCATGCTAAAGATGACTAGAAAAAACATACTAAATCAAAGGGAAAAAGTGAAACAAAGGGAAAAGTTAATCCAAGGGACAAATGTAGGCATTGAGAATGCCGCTTTACTATACGCCTTTAGGCAATGAGGAAAATCGTGAAAATCGAGAAATTCTCGGAAGGCGTCTCGCAAATCAGCGGAAATTTGGAT
The DNA here is from genome assembly GCA_024699735.1 of Posidonia australis. NCBI lineage: Eukaryota > Viridiplantae > Streptophyta > Magnoliopsida > Alismatales > Posidoniaceae > Posidonia > Posidonia australis. The sequence goes on along the minus strand of JAMKQA010034667.1, from coordinate 1,292 downwards.
AAATCTGAGAAAATCAAATTGGGGAAAATAATCCTCTTTTTGAGACCATGTCGGCTTTGTTAAGCCTTTTACTATACACCCTCAGGTGATAGAAAGCCAAATCAAGTCAAGAAAAAAGCAGAAAACGAGGGAAATCCGAGAAACAATGAGAAAACCAAACTTGATGCAAGCTAGAAATGTGTGTGCAATGTATGGAAGAAAATGCGAGAAAACTTGTATGAAAAGATGCGGTAAAATACGCAAAATGCCAATGAGAGTGTAATAATGTGAATTCCAAGGGCCTTTGTGTAAAAAAACCAAAATTCTGAATGAAAACAGATATTTTGAAGCCAAATCACCAAAACTACTTAGAAAAACACTTTTCATGCAATTCTAGAGAAATCTGGGGTTAAATGTGTAAATATGTGCATATCTAGTTAAATTGAAGGTTTCCAGGGGTTAAAATGCAAATATGCCACTAAAACATGCATTTAATGCAATTCAGTGGAAATTCAGGGTAAAATATGCAAGAAAAAGGATCCATGAAAGTTTCAAGGGCAATTCAATAAATTTACCTTAGAAAACATGCATTCAGTGTGAATTCTGTAAAGTTCAGGAGCTAAAATGCAATTTACTGAGAGAATCAATGCATTCAGAAGAGTTTCAGTAAAGTTCAGGGGCTAAAATGCAATTTAACAAGAGAAATAGGCATTCTGAAGAGTTTCACTAAAGTTCAGAGGCTAAAATGCAATTTAACCAGAGAAAATATGCATTTTGTGTTATTTTAATGATGCTTAGGGGTTTAAATGCAATTTTGATAGAGAAATGTGCATTCAGAAGAGTTTCAGTAAAGTTCAAGATCCTTTATGCAAAACTATTGGATTAAAATGCATCAAAAGAAACTCTGAAGGTTTTTATTAAACTTTTAAACTTGGAAAACATTATTTTGAATACTTAGGGACATAATGCAATATTTTTAATTAAAACTTTATTCAAACAAATTAAGAAAAATGATAAGGGACCTAAATGTAAGAAAAGGGCTTAAATGTAACAGATCAGAAGTTCCAGATGCTTTATTAAAATAAAACTATTTTTTAATTTTTTAAAAGAAAAGAAAGATCGACGGCCGCCGGTGACTGAGCTCCGCCGACGACCACCGCCGGATAGGGGTGGCAACGGGTCAGGTCTGGGTCGGATCTACCTATACCCAAACCCAGACCCATCTTATTTCATGGGTCTGGGTCTAGGTCTGGGTCTGGGTTCGGGTCCTAAATTTAGGACCCAGACTTATAAAGATAACGGGTCTGGGTCCG
>JAMKQA010034665.1:0-13836 GCA_024699735.1 Posidonia australis | reverse complement strand
GCCCCCCCCCCCCCCCCCCCGCCCCCACCTTTATCGCCGGAGTGTGGCGACGACGGGGCTCCGCTAACCAAGGGATCACTTTAGATCCCTTGGAAACACTCCAGGAAGAGAAGGAGAAGCTAGAGGATCGGAATCAGATAATTAGGAGGGATCAGAGGGGGTACCTGACTGGAGAAATCTCGTCGAAGTTCTGGAAGTGGCTGTTGCTCCATTCTGCGATGGCTCTGGCTCTGCTCCTCTCCTTCTCGCTCTCAATTCTCAATTCTCTCGTGTGCTCAAGGGGTGTGCCCCTTCTCAAAGCCTAGCTCCTCTCCTCCTTTTATAGGCAAACGGAAACCCAACCAAAACCGACAAGGGACCAAACATGTAACAGAATCAAATAACGACCCTCTAACTCTACTAAACCAACTCCAAAAAAGCAAAAACAGACTAACCGCATGCTAACGACTGTCCCCTTGCTGCTTTCGCTTGTCTCTTGCCCGTCGACAGTGTTCGACGGCGATCCAGGCCTCTCCGGCGACCCATTCGATGGCTGAAGATGCTTGGTTGGCTTGCTGAATCAACGGTGAGATGTGCTAGAGGATGAGCTTAGTGGCTGATTCGTGAAAGATTGGTGAAGAAAAGCAATGGGTTCAGTGAGGTGGTTTGTCTAATTTTTGGTAAAAAAAAGATTAAATGAAGAATGATTTAATGGATATGGTATGGATGAAATAAAATGTTGGGTTGAAGAGAAAGAGATAAATTGTTTAATATTGACCTTTATGGGCTTTGGGCTCAATTTGGGCTTAATGGGCCCATGTGGACCTTGTGGGCCTGCATGGGCTTAAGTGAGGCTAAATGGGCCTAAATGGGCTAAAAGGGCCTAAATGGGCTAAATGAACCTCAATTGGACCTAAATAGGTCTTGTGGGCCTCAAGTGAGCTTCCATGAATTAAATGGGCCTAATAAGGGTTAGAGCTCAACCACCACATCTCCATCCTGCAAAATCAGAAAATTAGGGTGTCTACAGATGCCCTTCCCTAAGCGAGGTCGGAGGACGAGTAGAACAGAGACCGATGCTCAGGATTGACAAAGACACCCCACGTGAGACCACAAACAAGAGTCAACCATGGGCAAATAGCCACTAGCTAGAAACATACCAGAGGTCCGCCTCAAAAGTCCCACCATCACAGCCAAAGCTAAACAGAGGAACAAACACAAAAGACTAAGAATTGACAAGCTGACAACCAATCAGCTCCTAAGAGACGTGACTGGTTATCGCACTTGTCGAGAAAAGTACCGGAAAATGACTGATCACGGAAGTCGCTCGGGTAGTTCGGGCTACCAGCCCACAAGGAAGAAACAAAGAGAGGTGAAATGAAGGATACCAAGATTCATCCTAGTAGAACAAATCGTGGACAGGAAAATTCAAAAGTAAAAGTACACTAGGATTCGTTCCATTGGAATGAACCATGGATAGGAAAATCCAAAAGTAAAAGTACACTAGGATTCGTTCCATTGGAATGAACCGTGGATAGGAAAATTGAAAATGCAAAGGAACACCAAGATCCGTCCCATTGGAACGAACCATGGATAGGAAAATCACACCAGGATTTGTTCCATCGGAACAAACTGTGGATGGGAAAATCACACTAGGATTCGTTCCATCGGAACGAACCATGGATAGGAAAATTCAATGTAAATGAACACCAGGATTCGTTCCAACAGAACGAACCGTGGATGGGAAAATTACACCAGGATTTGTTCCATTGGAACGAACCATGGATAGGAAAATCACACCAAGATTCGTTCCATTGGAACGAACCGTGGATAGGAAAATTTCAAATGTAAATGAACACCAGGATCTGTCCTATTGAAACGAACCGTGGATAAGAAAATCACGCCAGGATTCAATCCATCGGAACGAACCATGGATGGAAAAATTCAAATGTAAATGAACACCAGGATTCGTTCCATCGAAACGAACCATGGATAGGAAAATCACACCAGGATTCGTTCCATCGGAACAAACCGTGGATGGGAAATTTCAAAAGTAAATGAACACCAGGATTCGTTCCATCGGAACGAACCGTGGATGGGAAAATCACACTAGGATTTATTCCATCGGAACGAACCGTGGATAGGAAAATCAATGTAAATGAAAAATAGGATTCGTTCCATCGGAACGAACCGTGGATGGGAAAATTCAAATGTAAATGAACACCAGGATTCGTTCCATCGGAGTGAACCGTGGATAGGAAAATTACACCAGGATTCATTCCATCGGAACGAACCTTGGATAGGAAAATCAAAGTAAATGAACACAAGGATTCGCTCCAATGGAACGAACCGTGGATGGGAAAATCACACCAGGATTCGTTCCATCGGAACAAACTGTGGATAGGAAAATTAATGTAAATGAACACTAGGATTCGTTCCATCAGAACAAACCGTGGATAGGAAAATTCAATGTAAATGAACACCAGGATTCGTTCCATCGGAACGAACCTTGGATAGGAAAATCAATGTAAAAGAACACCAGGATTCATTCCATCGGAACGAACCGTGGATGGGAAAATCACACCAGGATTTGTTCCATGGAACGAATCGTGGATGGGAAAATTCAAATGTGAATGAACACTAGTATTTGTTCCATCGGAACGAACCATGGATGGGAAAATCACACCAGGATTTGTTCCATCGAAACGAACCGTGGATAGGAAAATAAATGTAAATGAACACCAGGATTTGTTCCATCAGAACGAACCATGGATGGGAAAATTCAAAAGTAAATGAACAACAGGATTCGTTCCATCGGAGCGAACCATGGATGGGAAAATCACACCAGGATTCGTTCCATCAGAACGAACCGTGGATAAGAAAATCAATCTAAAAGAACACCAGGATTCGTTCCATCAGAACGAATTGTGGATAGGAAAATCAATGTAAAAGAACACTAGGATTCGTTCCATCGAAACGAACCATGGATGGGAAAATTCAAATGTGAATGAACACCAGGATTCGTTCCATCGGAACGAACCGTGGATGGGAAAATCACACTAGGATTCGTTCCATCGAAACGAACCGTGGATGGAAAAATTCAAATGTAAATGAACACCAGGATTCATTTCATCAGAACAAACCGTGGATGGAAAAATCACACCAGGATTCGTTCCATCGGAACGAACCGTGGATAGGAAAATCAATGTAAATGAACACCAGGATTCGTTCCATCGGAACGAACCGTGGATAGGAAAATCACACCAGGACCCGTCCTATTGAAACGAACCGTGGATAGGAAAATATCAATGTAAATGAACACCAGGATTCATTCCATCGGAACGAACCGTGGATGGGAAAATCACACCAGGATTTGTTCCATCGGAACGAACCGTGGATAGGAAAATCAAATGTAAATGAACATGCCACCTTTTCTGACATAGAAGTTGTGAAGACTTCCTTCGTCTAGATTGGGGCAATAAAACGAGATACTCGGCTATTATCTGGGTGGTCCCCAGTGCCAAGCCGATAGGCAAAAGGAAGCAGAGTCTGGCACTAGTCTTGCACATGTTGTCAGGGTGGCGATCTTCGTTGCGCGTCAACCATGATCAATCAATCAAGCTGGCTAGAAATGTTTTGAAGAATTTCAATATCAGAGTCAATGGAATGTTTACATGTACTGCAACTTGTGAGTGTAACATGATGTGAACTTTAAGATCCCTCTTCATCTCTGGGTCTTTTGGAGCCCGAGGTTTTGGCAAAGAGCATACGACTCAGGGCGGCGCTGCAGATTGGCCAGGTCTCTTAGACTTCGGCTTCATAATCTGCTGTGCAACTCTTCCCTTCTCTGGCTGCGAGATCTTTTGACCGTATGGAGCCACTAAGTAAGTGAGATAGCTCGCTAGCCGGATTGTAGGAGCTCAGGGGGTATTCTTTGAACTGTGCTGGCATTTGTTCCTGAACAAAGGCATCTTGCTGGTAACCAAACTGCCACATCACACTGATTGGGTGATATTCCACTCCACCAGTCAATCCCGGCAGGACGATAAGCGGCATGTCTGTTGTATTGAAGAATGCTTTAAAGTTGCAAGAAGCTGATGGAATAATGCGCCATATGATCTTCTATTCTGTCAGGCTTTGTAATCGCTCGTACTCCTTCTGAACTGAGGTGAGCGTGCGTGCATGGCCACTTTGGCAGTAGGACTCAAAGGCTGATCGTTGTGGGCGCAAGACTACTACACCCAGATGTGCAGCCATCCATACTTGTACAAAAGCTCCACAGCCGTAGAAGTGCCAGTAGCGCCGTAATGAATGGTCTAGCGCCCAATAAGTTTCTACTAGGATAACTGGAGCCAGATCCATCTACTGGGTGACAACTGCCAAGGCAATCTCGTCAACTTCGATGCTTACAATCATCTGACCATGGATGAAGATTAACTCTCACAGGAAGCGGACAACAAAGCCTTTTAGCCACAGCTCGTCGCCTAGTGTAGACACCTCGATTTTGAGGTGACTCATAGATAAGCTTTCCAGATGTTGCTTTGGATGTGGCAAACCTAATCCCATTAGCTAAACCAATCCCAAACCTATGACAGGTCCGCAGCCTAATTAGAAATCCAGACTGGTAGGGGAGAGCACCAATGTAGAGCATTTAGCTAGCTCACCAAGCAAGAGCACAGAAGTGGCACATCTAGCTGGAGCACCAGGCTGGCACACCTACATGGCGCACCTACCTGGCGCACCTACCTGGCGCGTAGCCACTTCTCAGGCTGCTGGCTGCTAGCTTTCCACCTCCCATGGCTATAACCTCCACCAACGAATATGCCATGAAATCTTCCCAGGCTCTTTGTTTACGAGGCTGCTTGTATTCTCTAGGAGTTACCTTTGAGAAATTCCTATACAAGGACATCCATAGGCAACTATTTGAGCCCCTTCCCTTGATGATCTAACCTGAAGAGCTGATCTTATCATCTTAAGAAGATCTAGTGCGAGCTATCTGCTGTTTTCTGCAATCCACTCTCTTTTCTCTCAAGCACTCCCTTATATTTTGAAGCATTGCCAACCCTTCCAAAGCAACAAGGATCCCATTATCTTTGATATCTCAAGAAGGAACACCTTGGAGGTAGGTCCTCTCTTTCCCTTCTTCTTTAATTTTAGCTCTTGCACTAAGATAAAGCATGACTTGAACTTAACATATAATCTGATTTTGCTGTTTATAATAAAATGTTGATTTCATATACAAGATGTTTTGCATGTAGGATCCATATGTTAAAAATCTGCATCATGTAATTCCTATTTCTTTATACTGGGATCCATGATCCATGCACATGCATGCTAACATCTGTTCATGACGTATTCATCACTTGCATATGGGCTGTCATGTTTATCTTCTCACACATGTTCTTCAAGATTTCGTATAAGCATTTCTGCCATAAACCCATGATATATTTTTCTTTTTAATCAAATAAAAGGAAAAGGTTTTCTGTTCATTTTCATCTCATCATATTTCTGTTCATCATTTGCATAACTGCTTAATAAAAAAGAAATCACCAGTCTCTGGATCTGAACCAGAATTCTAAATCAGACTGCAGTCTGACTCAGATTCTCTGGAGAGCACCATTCTAGAGCACATATATGGCGCACCCGAGTGGCGCACCAAATCAGAGCACCACTCTGGCGCACCATTCTGGTGCACCAGACTGGTCAGAGAATAGATAACCCTCTTTTGCATCCTCATCTGCATGTTTTCCCAAATGATTTTGAATCTAATTCTTTCAGTGATGATTCTTTGGTATTTTATGATTGTGCATGCATGATTTCAACCACAAATGATGTTGTTTTTCAGTCATTTTACCCTTTGGATATTCAGTCCATGGTTCAACATCTGGTAGGCTGATTGCACTTTGCTCCTCTATGGAGATTCTATGCATCAACCCATGATCCTATGACATGGCTGAACCTTGTTTTCATTCAGCATGAGTAGGATGTGGCCTTGTGTGAGACTACTAGCCCTTGAGCACAAGATCCATGAGCTTCTCATACCTACATGTCTTTCATTTTTAAATGATATTTTCCATTTTTACAAGGACTTTACATTGCATAACTTTCTGGAATGCCTTTATATGACATTGCACTGCATGGCTTTCTGGTATTTTCCTTGGCACATCTTTCTGGCCCAAATAGGAGCACATAGGTGACACACACGACTGGTGCACCAGTTTGGCGCACCTAACAGGCGCATCAGCCTGTTTTCAGTAGCACACAACAGGTTTTCGCATGGTTTTTAGCATGATTTCTTGCCTCGATTTGCTTTCAGTTTTCTCTGGCTTTCTTCCTTGATATATTCAGGAAGACCCTTTTCTATTTTTAGCCATTTCTATGCATGTTAGATCATACATTTCATGTAGTAAAGCTAGGATGAAAAATCTCTCAAAATACTTAGATCCTTGATCTTATTTATGCAATATCTTTGCATCGACACTTGACCCAATATATGGGCGATATTTCTGAGCATTAGGACACACCCCTGCACTCCCTGCACCCTTATTTTTAGCATAAAACACCACTCACTTAGCATGGCATGGCATATCGCCCTCGGGCGTACAGTAAAGGCTGAAAAGCTGACATTTCATAAGCAAATAAGAAACTTATAAAAAGACCGATTTAATGAGCGCACGAGGGTGCCTAATACCTTCCTCATGCGTAATAGGGATCCTTACCTATTTCTGGTTTACAAAGACCTTTTCCATTGTTTTTTTTTTATATGCATGATTTAAATGATTCTTTTATAGTTTTCCTTGTCTTCCATTTTAATAGACTAGGTGGCGACTCCTGCATCTTTATTTTATTTTTGCCGTGACTTTGCCGATCCTCGTGTATTTGGCCTTTCTCGCCAAGTCTCGAGGTTGTCGCCGGCATGGTTACACCTAGGGAGGCACGCATTCCAGCCACTTTGTCAAAGTAAGCCAATTTCGACATGAGAGAGAGTCCGTCTGAACAAATGAGCTGATGACCACATTCACTGGCCAATAGGCCTGTAAGCTTGTTCAACACTGAGGAGTACCCGTCACGCCGCTTGAACACAGTGGGTCCCAGGAATCTCTGCAGGCAACAGATTCTGTGTACCTCTTCTAGGGTTGGGGTGAGTTCGATTTTCCCAAAACGGAAAACGTGATGATCCGGCATCCAGAATCGGGCAGCTGCACACAAAAAGTATCAGGAAACCTCCACTTTTGCGATGTCCAAAAGCTTTGTAGAGATTCCCCAAATCCGCTGCTTGTCGTAGTCACTTTCAGTTAACTGCTTGATCCAAGCTTGGAGAACATCTGAGCACAGTGCAGGCACAACCATTGTGGGGTAGCCCATGATCTGAAAGGCACTTCAGCTTTCCTGGTTCGAGACTCTTCAGAAAGGGTAGATGATCTCCTGTAAAACATGTTCAAAACGTCATTCTTCAGCCACAGATTTCCATTTTGCTTGTTTGACAACATTTAGCAGAATCAAGGCATGCAGATAAAAGTCGAAAAAGTAACGGAGAAATTGATCCAGAACTAAAGACTGTAGCTAGAGGAGTTGAAAAGTCCAAATCACGTGTACGACCCTAAGATAAGGTTCTAGTTACCAACTGGCTCTAACCAAGCAACGAGATAAGGACAGCAGACTTGGGGAACTGGGATCGTTTGACTGCGCCTTCCGGCCGAGAACTGGGGACTTTCGATCTGTAGAGTAGCTGAAATACCCCTGGTCGAGCATTGGCCGAGAGTGTATAACCATAGGATAGCTGACATGCCCCTGGTTGAAGGCTCTAGTTCGATTACATTGTAAGTTGGTGTTCTGTACGTGATTTTTGACCAAAGAGCAGCTGACATGCCCCTGGTTGAAGTCGCTGGTTCAATTTCACCACAACTAGTCTTTTGTATGTGACCTCTGACCAAAGAGCAGCTGACATGCCCCCTATCGAAATGGATCAAAGTGTCTAACCATAGGACAGCTGATCAAAGTGTCTAACCATAGGACAGCTGACATGCCCTTAGCTGACACGGAAGACTCTTAACCAATCAAAGCGGCTTTCATGCCCTTGGTCAAGTACTGGCTCAGTGTGGCCAACCATAGGACAACTGACATGCCCCTGGTTGACACAAATGGTCCAAACCAACCAGAGCAGCTTACATGCCCCTGGTTTAGGTGATGTCCTCTTGATTCTCTTGAATTGAAAGACGTTGTCGCATTCAAGACAAGAGAGCCAAGTGACACTCCGCAACGTTTATTAGGATGATGTTTGCAGGAAGAAATGTATGCATGCTAAATGATTTGTTGGATCTTATTAGTGCCCTCAGCGTTGGGATGCCTATTGCCAAGTATAAGGGAATGGCAACTCCAAACCTCATGAGACTCTATCCAAGCCCCTAGTTGTTGGGTGGCTCTTTGGAAACAGGTCACTGTGTTTTAGGCTCCATTCCAAACCCCACTAGACCATATCCTTGCTTTTTATTTTAATTATTTTTTATTCTCTCCCTCATAGGCATGTGGGTTCACCCTATCCCTGGCTTGGAGGTAATAGGTACCTAGTCTGTGGTGGGGAACTGCTGCTTGTTTAAAGGGGTGGCTAGGCCCTTTTGGACATTTCTCCCAGGTATTCACTCCGACTCGTCTCCAAGATAAACTTGAGGGACAGGGTTACCCGACACGCCTCTCTCTTTAGGGCGGACTTCTATCTACGACTTCTGTCCTCTTATTAATTTTTTTTTGCTCTTTCACAGATATTTTATTTTTTATATTTGTCACGCTCTCATTCTCACCCCTAACATTTTGTCTCCCTCTAGAAGGTGTAGGGTCCCTGAGGAGCTTGGATATTTCGCCCAATTCACAATGAAAGGTGGCTCCCTCACTCTCTAGGTTCCTGAATAGTATCTACCTGAGGAGGTGCTACACATTCCCAACATTAGCTGGCTTATCCCGCCTATCATCATAGGGCTAAGATCCATACATGCGTTGATGCAAGAGAACTATGCCCTTCATATGCATATTCTGCATGAGAATTAGTGTGTTGTGATGTAGAGCTACATGGATGTAGGAGGAGCATGGATTTATGCATGAAGGGAAGTGCTAGTGTCGTAGAGTGAGGATATGCTGTTTATGCGCACTGATAGTACTTTTTCAAGTAGCAAGAGTTAACTGGCTCTAACAGTTCGATGCAATCCATGTCCTCAAGGATGACATGGTGTTTCAAAATGGTCACTGCACCCTTGATGATTCCTGGATCTGAACCTATGTCTGATTGTTCTTTTCCTAGTAGACAAAAGCTTTGATTATCACGTTTTTCTTTGCACAGCACGTACAACAGGTGGGCAGTTGTCCTCTGTTTGACTGATGTGAGTGCTGCTGCCTGGGTTCCCTCCTGAGCCTAACTCAGGATCTTCTTCTTTTGGACCCCACTGCTCAAGTAGGGCCAGGTCTGATAGTACCACCTAGACCCGCCTCCCGGCTGATAGGAGATAAACTGCTCTAGTCTAGCATTTGATGATTCTCCTCTGGTCAAGGGTCAGGATTGCAGACTGACCCGGTTTGCTGTTGATTCTCCCTTGTCCTCTGTCATTGCTGCTTTCTCTTTCCTACGCTTGATTTCATCCTGCGCATCTTCAGCCAGCACTGATAACTGCTCCTGAAATAGAACCTCTAAGTCGCTGAGCATGTTATCCACTTGTCCTCTGTCATTACTGCTTTCTCTTTCCCGAGCTTGATTTCATCCTGCGCATCTTCAGCCAGCACTGATAACTACTCCTGAAATAGAACCTCTAAGTCGCTGGGCATGTTATCCACTTGGGCCACCACAGCATCTCCTTCCTCTTCGTTAGAAGGAGAATCTACATAGTAAGCACTGGTAGTCTTCGACGGTATCCCAGGTACTGGTTCTGACTGCACTGGCTGCAATCCCTTCAAAACTGGCTATTGTTCTGAAGCTGTTACTGCTGATTCTGCCCCTACTGCATCCCAAACTGCAACTAGATTAGTAGACAAACCTTCTGCTGTCTCTAAAGGCGGCAAAGTTAGCATGGCTCTCCCTGGGGATATGGATGGCGTTGAACCCATTCCGAAGTCCATAGTTTTCCCATTTCCATGTAGCAGTCCCTTATGCATACCCATTCTGACTCACCGACCGGCTCATTGGACTCGGATTCTGCAAGCATGAAATTGTGATTGGGATCCAGCAATCCCGCACAGACAAAATTGTTTAAATCTCGTGAAATAATGAGCTTTTGAAACTTACGACGCCTTGCGCATCTATCCTGCGGCTTGCGCTCGTAACCCAATCCTTCAAACTCGCGTCTTCTTTCCATGGCGATTGGTTCCGCGAATCATTGGCCATCTCGCCCGAGAGGTGCTCCATTCTCATACCCCCATCTTTGACATAAATTTTTGACCATCAAGAAAGGATTGCCGAAAGCGGCCAAATGACTAGCACGCTCGAGAATCGGAATAAAATTGACCGGATCAAAACGGTCGACACGGTAGAGCGTACCAAAGGGTCTAGAATCAAAGCGGACAGTGTGGGACGAGATTGAAGAGACCACCTCAACCTTCTCATTTTCGAGGTTTTCCGCCATTACAACGACGATGTCATTGTTCCAACGGAATTTAATTATGCGATGGAGGGTTGAGGGGATGACCTGATGCTTGTGGAGCCAAGGACGCCCAAGCTGGAGATTGAAGGATGGTTTGAGGTCAACAACATAAAACTCAACCTCGAAACGGGCAAGGCCAATGATTAAGGGAATGGTCAGAATCCCTAATGCATCATGGTGCGTGTTATCGAATGCCGTCATTCCCTTCACCTCCGGAGTAATGTCCTCCGATTTGAAGCCCACCTGACTTGCAATCTGCAAGGGGCAGATGTTCAAACCGGCACCATTATCAACCAGTGTAAGAGGAATGTGGAAATTTTGATATTGCACCGCAATGAAAAGGGGCTGATTGTGATTTGTCCCTGCCAAAGGAAGCTCAAAACTGGAGAAGGAAATGACCTCAAGCGCAGCTATCATTCCCACCATGCTTTCTAAAGCTGAGGCTTGTATTGTTGAGGAAACATGGGCGGCCTGGAAGACTCGAAGAAATGCTTCTCTATGTTCAGCCGAGGTGTGGATAAGGTCCCAGATGGAAATATCTGCCTTAATTTTCTTCAGCTGGGCGGTAATGTCGGCTACTGGTGGATCAGTTCTGGTGGTAGGGTTAGCTCTGGTGGTAGTCTCCTCAGGGATTGGACCAAGAGTGGGGGTTCTAGCTTGGGTAGATGGGACCATAGGCTGGCTAGTCTTGTTTGCTGGGGTAGGGGTCTTGTACACCCTTCCCGACCGCGTTACCTCTGTGCACATTTCAGCAGTGTAACTGTAGGGCATGCGGTGGGTGTCCTGTGCTAGGTTGATGGCCATACGAGCACGGGCTCTTAACTCTATAGGGGTTGACACTGGCAGAGTGGGTTCTGGTACTTAGTGGGCCGGGTTATGCCTCAGTCTGGCTAACAGGCTAATCACTGGTGGGGCGGATTGCATGGTGAATCGGGCAACCGCACGTCTCGGTCGAGCAGTCAACTGAATCATGTTAACAGTAGAATTGACAGTAGCAAGGAAAGACTGACTCAGCTGATAAGAAGGGGATTCAAAAACATCATGGATGAGGCGAGAAGGATCAAAAGATTTGACCTCATCCGAAGAAAGGGAATGCACCCCCGAAGTTCCTGGTGCATGCTCAGGTAGAGGTTGGTGACTATATTGCCTGATGTGGATGCAGTTGTGTGTGGTGCCGGTGCAGCGGGCCTAGGCTCTACCTCCTGAGTGTTAATGATGATTGCCTTGCGATCAATCAGATTTTGAATAGCATTCCGGAGTGTGTAGAAATTATCCGTAGAGTGCCCGGCGACTCTATGGTAACTGCAGAATAAATCCACCTTAAACCATGGTGGAATCAGGTTTGGCGGTGGGCGGATTTCCGGAAGCTTCTGTAGCGACGCTACCTTGGGAAATATAATGCTCAGTGGCTTGACCAGAGGAGTGAAGCCTCTCTCAGGTCGTGGTGACCGCCTAGGTCCTAGGTAACGCCCTTGCCTTGCCGGTGTTGGTTGGTAGACTGGCTCAACGGTGGTTGTGATTTGTGAAGTGCGTGGAGCCCTAGGTGTAGGTGAATAAATGACCTGATTTCGAGCTGGCGGGTTCACCACATTCGCTGGCATAGCAAGAGCTCTTACATAAGCTACAACATTCCTGGCAAACTCCTTCTTCCGACCGAATCCAGTGTTAGATCCATTGTTGCCATTGTTATCTTTACTGGATCCGTCGGTAGCAATCATTTGCTTGGCGAATGCTGCAAGCGTAGGGAAACTTCTGCTATTGAGTGAACCCTCTAAGCGGGTGCCAGCTTTAATCAGGGTCGTGAAAGTGGAGATGGACTGAATGCTCAACAGAGCCCCGGTGGCTGGCTGCGCTCCTCAAATAATGATTTCAATAGACTCCTCGTCAGAGGGTCTATCGCGTACCTGTGAAGCTAGGGCTCGCCACCGCCCGACATACTCCCCGAATGGCTCATGGGGCTTCTGCTTGGTTGCAACTAGGTCCTCGCGCTTTGAGACCATGTCATGATTAAAGGAGTACTACTCCAGGAAAGCTTGACTCAGATCATTCCAAGTCCTGATGGTGGTCATATCCAGCGATGTGAACCACTTCAGAGTTGGACCGATGAGACTTTTCTGGAAAAGGCAAATAAAAAGTCGCTCGTCAGCATGGAGCTGAGCGAGATCACCACAGTAGCCCTAAGATGCGAAATCGGGCAGCCTTTCCCGTTGTACTTCTCAAATTCCAGGATATGGAAGTTCGGTGGGAGTATCGCCTTTGGAAAGTAGCAGAGGTCCCAGAAAGAGAAAGACTGGCAGTCCCCGCCCTGCACTTGTCGGAGAGCCTTCTCTAGGTCGCTCATCCTGGCGCAAAGTGCATTAGACGTTGTTGCTGACATCGAGTGTGCAGTCGGGGCGGGTCCCACGTACGCTGTGTCTATGGCACCCATGTGCTCCTCCAGATCTACCATCTCGCCACCTAGTGTTGTGGCATGATGGCCAACGTACCCGTGTGTGTGTGCTAGTGGTAGAGTGTATGCTGATGCCTGAACATGATGCAAAGGTATTGAAATGTTATGTTGTGTGGTGCATGTAGTTGTGTGTGGGAGCAACAGCTGCTGAACCGGTATGGTTAGGTTCGTAGGTTGATGTACTCCCGCCAGCCCAAGAGGCTGACCACCAGTTGCTGGAGGTAGATACTGTGCATGCTGTGGATATGATGCTACAGGCATAGTGGCTAAGCCAGTCGCCGAAACAACAGGAAGCTGTGGCGATAGCTGCAGTGGTAGAGTGACTGGTGCTACATGAATGGCCTGAGTAGGCAGAACAGGATCCACAGGAACAAGACAGACATGCACAGTCAAAGTGGGATCCAAAGAGAAAGCCATGTTATGCAGCCTCTGAGCAAGGGCTAGAAGCTGCTGAGACTGTACAGTGGCAAAACCATTGGTAGCAGTACCGAGGGTCGGAACAGCAAGCAGCAGGGATGTCAGAGGAGGCTGGAAGTTCAAGGAGGATGCATGCTAGATCCCTATCGAAGAGACAATCGCAGCGAACTATACATCAAGTGAATGAGGGTCAACAGTAGGACAGGGCACTGTTTGATCAGATACTGTAGACACCCCGATTTTGAGGTGACCCGGAGATTAGTATCCGTATGTTGCTTTGGATGTGATCAGTCCTTAAACCAGACCCCAAACCCATTAGCAAGCCAGAGTTCAGCAATTTGTGAGCAGGGCTGGCGCACCAAGTTGGCG
>JAMKQA010034663.1:0-11814 GCA_024699735.1 Posidonia australis | reverse complement strand
ACCGCGGAAAACAAAAACATAATCAATTTTCCTTTTAAATTCCTTTCGCAAACCATTTCCTCAAAGCCTCAGAAACCAGGCCCACATTGGCCAAAACCACAAACCAGGGCTCCATTGGCCCAAAACCACAAGCAACGACCCTCAATGGCCAAAACCACACATAGTGAGTCGTGAAGCCCGGTTCCAGGCAAGCAAACTCTAGCCACACGCAGTCCACCAAGGAGCGACCCCAGCATTCTGCACTGCCACGATGAAGCCACCCTATGTAGGAGCGATCACCGTCCCGCGATTCCCCTCTCTCAGGAGAACCCTCAGAAGCCAACCCCTCCATGGGAAGGCTATCCCACCCGCACTTGCCACCACAGGGTACGCCTCCTCAGGGCATCCGCCACACACGGTGCTCAGGAGGGAGTGTCATACCTCCGCACCCGACAACACCCGAGCCTCAGTGCTCACAGCGACAGCAGGAGTATCATACCTCCCCGTCATGCCACAAGACACCTCAACCCATGAACCACAACCCTAGCATCGAGACGATAGTCAAGGAGTCTCATACCTCCAGGACCTGATGTCCCTCAACCTCAGGTATCTCAGCCCCACGACCTCAACAGGGGACATCGCGCCCGACAACCCAAGAACGTCGTCACATTCCCTGGTCCTGACGACACGATTCCACGCTGCCTCGGCCCACAGACAGAAAATCAGGAAAATCATTCTCCAAACCAAGCCAAACATTCCTTTGAAAACCATTTTCCAAACCATTTCCATATCCTTTAAAACTCTTCCAAAACCTCGACAAAATGATGCATCAGGTGTACCGAGGGACCACCACTGATGGCCCACAATCCCATCTCACAGGGACAAAACACGGCATCCAGAAAGCCATCGAAAACACATTGCAAAACTCACTTGGGCCTAGAATTGGCATGCCGAAATCAGATTCGGTATGCCGAAATCCCCTGGTTCGGTATGCCGATTCTAAATTGGTATGCCGAATTAGGGTCAAGGGTCAACGGTCAACACACAAGTCAAATTCGGTATACCGTCCAAAAACGAAAGACCGAATTCTGACCAAAAATCCTAAACTGATAGAAAAACGGTATGCCGAACAGAATCGGTATGCCGAAATCTCGTGATTCCGTATGCCGAATTCTGTGAAACTAGAAAACGGCCCAAACCCTATCGTCTGAAATCACCCCAATTGGGACCTCCGATCGGATCCTCTAAACAAACACCAAAAATCTTACATAAAACACATGGTGTAGACCCTCGAGTCTACTCCAAAAGCCAACCAACAAAACTAAAATCCATTCACCAAGCATCAAGATACAAAATTACAAAGGCAGAAGGGTCAAAACAACCCAAAACGCAACCACTGGCATAAATGCCCATAAATCCTCAATAAATCACAATAAATTCTAGGAAAGGAAATGTACCTAGATTTCATGCAATCCTAGCATTTTCTACCAATTCCATGCTCTCTATTGCAAGGAGTGGAGATGCGTACCTAAGAAATGCTTCCAGCAATCCTCGACCGACTCCGGCGAACTCCGGTGCAACCACGGCCACGAGGCACTCCACGCGAGCTCCGCGCACCACCACGAGCAACCACAGCCCTCCGCTTCACTCCCTCGACCTCTTCCTCTCTCTCTATCGACGTGCGCAAGAAGGGGATACAGGGGAAGCAGAGGAGGTGAGGGGACAAATGGAAAAAGAAGAAGGGGAAGGAGAAGGGAAGAGAAGGAGGAGGAAAAGTGGAGAAGAGGAGGAAGAAGGTGGGGGGAAAGGTGGAGAAGAAGCGCGCTGCCGAAGAGGAGAGGGAAGGAAGAAGAAAGAAGGAGAAGAAAGCAACAGGTGGCGAAGAGAGGTGCAGTACGGTGCAGCTTATAAAGCCTAAGCCAGCAGCAGCTGAAAACGTGCCCACCTGCGAGTCTCAGCCACCGGCACACTGCACAGCAGCCAACCGCCAGCCACCATAAACGAGGCCAACAACCAGCCTCAGCCACCAACCCACACACAAGCGGGCCCCACAAGCACAATGCCACAATGCACAGTGCCAAACCACACATAGGGACACGCAAATAGAAGCCAGCCCACGAGGCCCAAGCCCAAAAGCACAAAACCACACAATGGGCCTCAGAACTGTAACACCTGTCTAGGAAATAAAATTCATAAAATGTAAATAATTACAAAATGAATTTTACGGGTGTTACACTAACCTAGGGATTTTGGCTTGTTTTTCTTTTCTTTTCTTTTGGGGTTCCCCTCTCAGATTATTTTCTATAGATGCCTGCCCATCACTGCCTTCTCGAACTTATGCTATGACAGTACATTTACTTATTCGTCAGTTGTCTCACCCCATTTTGAGTACCTGCCCATTCCTACCTTCTCAGATTTATGCTATGACGGTGTACGTAGCTTTCGTGCTCTCCCCTCTTTAGGGCGCTTTCTAAGTTATTTAGTTTTCTATTGCGTTCCTCCATCACTACCTTCTTGAACTTATGCTAGGAGACCATGCAGTATAGGGCTGGCGGCTTTTATGATATGCCTAAGCTTTAAGCCTACTATGCTCTTATCTCCCTACGTAAGTGTGTGTGCGGATAGGACAAGGATTAGGTCACCCTAGTTGCTCAGCTTCTTTTCTATATAGGAGATAACTTAGTTCCATAGCTAGTACTAGGTCTTAGGTCCTTTCTAGGCTTTTAGCATGCTGATTGAAGGGTGTACTTTCGGAGTACATGTAACTTCTACGGGTATGAGGAGAACTCAGGTCATCTTACCCATTGAGTGGATCTTCCCTAGGTGTTACAGTCTTTGCTTAGGAAAACCCTCGATAACATGTTGGCGGTCTTGCTTAACGTTATAAGGTGGTCAATTGTGTTATTTACACTCATCAATCATCTTTATTGTTTATTGCTATTAAATTTAACCTAGCAAAAGAAACAAAGATGAAGGAAATGACATAGAAAGAAATTAATGTTTTATTTACAAGTTTTTTTGAATAATAGAATGACCTTACCCATAGTCGGGCTCGGTCGAATTTCTGATTTCCCTCCCCAAATGGAGGGGTATACCTATGGGACAGCTATAGGAGCCTGCCCCTGGCCTTGAGAACTCAGGTGCTAATGTAGGCGCATCTTGGTGCTTTTCCTTTGGTTTACGCCCAGTCTTTGCCTTGTTAGGGTCACGGTTGGACTCATCTTGGCTCAATTGCTCTTACGACGTGCCCTTGGCGGCTTGGTGTCTCTGCATTGAGGATTCTGCCAGACTTCTACTAAGGTCTCCTTGACCAATGTATTTGTAGGTGCCCCTAGTGGGCTCCACTGTTGCATCCGAAGGCTTTGGAGGAGGTTTGATTCCGGCGTGGTTTCCATGAGGATGTTGGCAGAGCAAATGGATGGCGGCCTCTAGTTCGTACCAGTCTGCATCAACATACTCATGATAGATTGGCCGATCTCAGGCGGACACTTCTTGTATTAGAAGAGGTCCTTGGTCAATGTAGGCCATGACGCCTTCGGATAGCATTTCTCGGACCTGTCGACTGTCTCCAATGTCATCATCTTGGTCGTTCTATTTGTCCTAGACCAATTTGTCCATTGTATTCTCCTAGAATTCACTTAAGTCCACTATCGACGTGCCTGGCTCCTCCTCTTTCTTGGGGTCTGTTTGTGTACATTCAGTAGTTACCAGGTCAAGGATTATCGACTCATCTTATTTGACCTCCATGTGGGTAGTTGCATAGTTGGGCATGGGCACGTCACTCCTTTCTAGCATCTTGAAAGCATGGTTGAGTGATGCTGGGAGTGGTTCTTGGTCTTGCGCTTCAGCTTTGTGGTAGCTCTACGGTGGAGGGACGTGGTAGTCTTTTTGCCTTTGTTGTTGCCCCTATTGGGCGTAGGCTTGGTGGTCCAGAGGTTGCTAGTATTGGGGTTGTTGTGGTAGTAGTTGTTGTTGGGGCAGCCATTGAACTGGTTGTTGTAGTGGTTGATACAGGCATTGCCCTTGTTGGTACCGTGGTTGGACAAGCTAGTTTTGATATGGTATTGACTGTACTAGCTACCCTTGATAAGGCACTGTGACCATGCCAGTGGAACCCTGTACGGCTCGCCCCTACCGGGTGCGTGGAAGCACTCAAAGAGACTCGATATGGTCACGACGAAGATGGTGAACTCGGACAAGAAGACTAGACTCAGAAACACCAAGGGAAGATAAGAAAGGATAAGGAAAGGAGTTGCCACCTAGTCTTTTAATGGAAAGACGAGGAAAACCGAACACGCAAGAAAGCCAAGAAGCAAACAAGATGTAGAAAACATGTGTGCTCTGTGCCTAATGGATATAATGCACAAATGAATGCGGGCCAGAGAAAGGGTAAGGATTCTGGTTAAGCATGGGGAACAGGTTAGGCACCCCCATGCGCCTGAGAAAACTTGGTCTTTTTAGGTTTCCTACTTGTCAATTATCTAATGGGTGTGTACTTGCTTATTCTAAATGCGTATGCTAAAGATGACTGAAAACATGCCAAATCAAAGAGAAGAAATGAAATAAAGGGAAAAAGTTAATACAAAGGACAAATGTAGGCATTGAGAATGCCGCTTTACTGTATGCCCGTGGCGATGAGGAAAATCGTGAAAATCGAGGAATTCTCGGAATGCATCACGCAAATCAGTGGAAATTTGGATAAATCCGAGAAAATCAAATTGGGAAAAATAATCCTCTTTTCGGGACCATGTCGACTTTGAAAAGCCATTTAATGTACGCCCTCGGGTGACGGAAAACCAAATCAAGTCAAATGACACGAAAATCGGAAAGAATTTAGGAAAAGGCGAGAAAACTAAGCTCGCAACGAGTCAGAAATGTGTGCACAATGTAAGGAAGAAAAGGCAAGAAAACTTGCATGGAAAAGTGCAACAAAATGTGCAAAATGCATGTATAAGTGTAATAATGAGAATTCTAGGGGGCTTTTGTGCAAAATCCCAAATTCTAAATAAAAACTGAAATTTTGAAGCCAAATCACCAGGATTACATAGGAAAACACAGTCTATGTAATTATGAAGAAATCTAAGGTCAAATGTACAAATATGTGCATTTCTGGTCAAATTGATGTTTCCTAGGGGTTAAAATGCAATTCTGCCACTAAAACATGCATTTAATGCAATTCAGTGGAAATTCAGGGTAAAATATGCAAGAAAAAGGATTCAGGAAAGTTTTAGAAAGTCTCAAGGGCAAAACAGTAAATTTACCCTAGAAAACAAGCATTCAGTGTGAAATTTGAAAAACGTAGGGGCTAAAATGCAATTTATCCAGAGAATTAATGCATTCAAAAGAGTTTCAGAAGAATATAGGGGCTAAAATGCAATTTAACCAGAGAAATATGCATTCAGAAGAGTTGCTGTGAAGTTCAGGGGTTAAAATGCAAATTAACCAAAGAAAATATGCATTCTGTGTTATTTTAATGAGGTTCTAGGGTTTAAATGCAATTTAACCAGCAAAATATGTATTCAGAAAGGTTTCAGAGAAGTTTAGGGCCATTTATGCAAAAATATTGGATTAAAATGCATGAAAAGAAACTCCAGGGGTTTTTTTAAACTTTTAAACTTGGAAAACATTATTTTGAATGTTCAGGGAGCATAATGCAATATTTTCAGTTAAAACTTTATTCAAACGAATTAAGAAAAATGAGCAAGGACCTAAGTGTAAGAAAAGGACCTATTTGTAATAAAAAAAAGGGACCTAAATGTAACAAACAAAAAGTTACAGAATTTTATTAAAAAAAATATTTTTTTTATTTTTTTAAAAGAAAAGAAAGATCGACGGCCACTGGCGACGAAGCTCTGCCGTCGACGACCGCCGAAGGGGTCACTGGAAGCTCTCCCGTGGTAACAACCCTGGATCAACGCCCCCACCTAAATCGTCGGAAAACGACGACAGCGAGGTCTGAGGATTGATTCCGACCAGAGGAGGCCTCTGATTGATTGGAATCAATCCAGGAAGATAGGGGAAGTCCTAGAGATCTAAAATTGAAACTAAATAAGGCTGGAAGAGGGTGTACCTAGCCTGACGTCACGCGTTACCTCCGCAGCTCGCCGGAGATGGCCTGAACCCACGCTTCTCACCTCCGCGAACTCCTCTCTCTCTCTGAAATTCTCCCTCGCTTCTCTCTCGCTCTGAAGTCTCTATTTTCTCTCTTTCCCCCTCCTCTTCTCGCTTTGTTCCCTCCTTTTTATAGGTGAGGTCGCCAGGGAATTGTAACAACCCATCATGCTAAACAGAAACCTAACTAAATCCCAACCAACTTACCAAGCTAACAACCTTCCTAACAAACTAACTACTCCAAACACCCCACTGTACCCCCGGCACATTCCAACCTGTCCCCTCGCGCGCCAACAGTGATCGATGGCTGCTCCTGCTCATGGTGAAGCATCCGGTAGCTCTGGTTCTTGGAGAGCTCAAGCTTGGGGAGTGGCTGCAATGATTGGCTACATGGTGAGATGGATGGGTGGCTGGATGAGATGAAGACAGTGAAGAAAAAATGGGTTGTGGCTGGATGTGGTTTTGGTGAAGTCAATGAAGGAAAAACATGGGTTTATAAGGTGATGGGGAAAAAATGCAAATAGAGAGGAGGAGATGGGTTGTTGGGTTGGAAGAGGAAGAAGGCAATGGGCTGAGTTGTTGCATTATGGGCCTTCATGGGCTTTGATGGGCCTAAGTGGGCCTAATGGATCTATTTGTGGTTAACAACCCAGCCATCACACTTTCATCCTACAAAATTGGTAAATTGGGGTGTCTACAGACGCCCCTCCCTGTGCGAGGTCGGAGGACGAGTGGGACAGAGACCGATGCTTAGGGTTGACAAAGACACCCCGCCCGAAGCCGTAAGTAAGAGTTAGTTAATGGCCACCAGCTACCAATCAGTGAAAGCACTATAGGTCCCGTGGCCATAGCCGTAGCCAAACAGAGAAAACAATACAAATAACAAATGCTGACAAGTAGACGACCAATCAGCTCTAAAAGACATGACTGGTTATCACACTTGTCGAGAAAAAACGCCAGACAAGATTCACGGTGCTTGCCGACCGAGAAGTGACTGGTCACGGAAGTCATCTGGGTAGTTCGGGCTACCAGCCCAGAAGGAGGGAAGAAACAAAGTGAGTGGGGAATCCATCGGGCATCACAAGGATTGCCCGTGTAGTTCGGGATACCAACCCAAAGGAAGGAGGCAAACAGTTTGCTTTGATTCCATCCATTTGGAGTGGAACTCAAAACAAAGGGGGCACCATTGATACCAAACTCTTTAAGTAAGGATCTAATGGGGCACAGTAGGTTTCAGACCTACCAACCAAGAAGGGAAAATGGTAAGTTTCGGACTTACCGACCAAAAGGGGAAGTGGTAAGTTTCGGACTTACCGGCCAAAAGGAGAAGTGGTAAGTTTCGGACCAACCGACACGAGGGAGAAGTGGTAAATTTCAAACTTACCGGCCAAAAGGGGAAGTGGTAAGTTTCAGACTTACCGACCAGAGGGGAATTGGTAAGTTTCAGACTTACCGACCAAGAAGGGAGAATGGTAAGTTTCGAACTTACCAACCAAAAGGAGGGAATGGTAAGATTCGGTCTTACCGACCAAGGAGAGCATGGTAAGTTTCGGACTTACCGGCCAAGGGAAAAATGGTAAGTTTCAGACTTACCAGCCAAAAGAGAAAAGTAAGTTCCCAGCGCCAAGCTAGTAGCCGAAAGAAGGTAGAATCTTGGACGGTCGAGGACATGCTGTCGCAATCGTCTACTCTGCATCAAACACAAGCAACCAAACAAGCTGGCAAGAAATATTCTACTGAACTTTATTATTAGAGTCAATGGAGTGATTACATGTATTTGAGCTTACAAAGAACCAGTAACATGACATGACTGTTAAGAATCTACGTCATCTCTGGATCTCTTGGAGCCTAAGGCTTTGGCAAAGAGCGTATGGCTTAGGGAGGCGCTACAGATTGGCTAGGTCTCTTCGACTTTGGCTTCATAACCTGCTATGCAACTCTTCCCCTCTATGACTACAAGATCCTTTGATCGTATGGAGCCATTGAGCAGGCGAGAGAGCTCCTTAGTCATTGCATAAGAGCTTAGGGGGTATTCTTGCAACCGTGCTGGCATTTGCCCCTGAACAAAGGCATCTTGCTGGTAACCGGACTGCCGCATCACACGAACTGGGTGATATTCAACTCCACCAATCAACCCCGGCAGGACGATTAGCTACATGTCAACTGTGTTGAAGAAGGCCTCAAAGTTATGCGTACTCGCAAGAATAATGCGCCAGATGATTTTCTGTTCTGTCAAGCTTTTTAAACGCTCATATTCCTTCTGAACTAAGGTGAGCGTGCACGCATGGCCACTTTGACAGTAGGATTCGAAGGCTGATCGTTGCTGGCGTAAGACTTCTACACCTAGATGTGCAGCCAACCATACCTGTACAAAAGCTTCACAGCCATAAAAGTGTCGACAGCGGCGCAGTAATCGATCCAGAGTCCGGTAAGTTTCTGCCAAGATGACTAGGGCTAGATCTATTTGTCGGGTAACAATGGCCAAAGCGATCTCAGCGACTTCAATGTTTACAACCATCCGGCCATGGCTGAAAATCAATTCTCCCAGGAAGCGGACAACAAAGCCTTTCAACCAAAGCTCGTCGCCTAGGGAGGCGCACGTTCTGGCCACTTTGTCAAAGTAAGCTAGCTTTAGCATGGGAGAATGTCCATCTAAACAGATGAGTTGACAGCCACAATCACCAGTTGACAGGCCAGTTAGCTCGCTCAAGACCGAAGAATACCCATCGCGCCACATAAACACGATGGGTCCCAGGAACTTCTGTAGACAACATATTCTATGGACCTCTTCCAAGGTTGGGGTCAGTTCAATTTTCCCAAAGCAGAAAACATGATGAGCCGGTTTCTAGAATCGGGCTGCTGCACACAGAAAGTATCAGGAAACCCCCACCTTTGTGATATCCAGAAGCTTTGAAGAGATTCCCCACATTCGCAGTTTGTCGCGATCACTTTCAGTCAGCTGCTTGATCCATGCTTGGAGAACATCTGAGTAATATATGGGCACAACCATCGTAGAGAAACCCATAATCTGTAAGGTGTTTCAGCTTTCTTGGCTCAGGCCTCCCCAAAAAGGGCAAATGATCTCCTGCAGGACATGCTCAAAACACTGTTTTAGAAATAGATCTCAATTTTGCTTCGTTGAACAGCACTTAGCAAAATCAAAGCAGACAGATAAAAGATAAAGCGCAATGGTATTGTAATAACCAGAGAGACTGGCCTAAAGCTGTAAAATACAGCTGACTAGACAGAGAGTTGTTGGACAGACTAAATCTTGTGCACAACCCTGAGGGGAGGTCCTGGTTGTTAACCAGTTTTGACCAGGTACCCAAGTAATGAGATGTGGCCATCAAACTTGGAAGCTCAGGATTATTTGATGATTGTGCCCCTAGTAGATTACTAGGGTCCTCGACCAACAGAGCAGCTGACATGCCCTCGGTCGAGTGTTGGCTCCAAGCGTCTAACCATAGGATAGCTGACACATCCCTGGCCTGGCATGGACGACTCTTGACCAAACAGAGCAGGTTACATGCCCTTGGTCGAGTACTGGCTCAATGTGTCTAACCATAGGACAGCTGATATGCCCCTGGTTTGACATAAATGGTCCTAACCGATGAGAGCAACTTACATGCCCCTGGTTTAGGCCATGTCCTCTTGATTCTCTTGAATTGAAAATCGTTGTCACATCCTAGCCAAGAGAACCAAGCGATACTCTGTGACGTTTTTAGGATGATATTTGCAAAAAGAAGATGCATGCATGCTAAATGATTTGTGGGATCTTATTGGTGCCCTCAGCATTGGGATGCTTACTACCAAGTACAAGGGAACGACAACTTTAGACCTCACTAGACTCTATCCAAGCCCCTAGTTTTTGGGTGGCTTTCTAGAAATGGGTCATTGTGACTTAGGCTCTGTTCCAAACCCCACTAGACCATACCCCTGCTTTTTTATTTTATTCATTCTTTATTCTTTTTTCTTCATAGGCATGTGGGTTCACCCTATCCCTGACTTGGAGGTAATAGGTACCTGGTCTATGGTGGGGAGCTGCTGCTGTTTAAAGGGTTGGCTAGGCCCTTTTTGTAACATGTCTTCCAGGTATTCACTCCGACTCCTCTCCAAAATAAATTGGAGGGACAGAGCTACCCGCCATGCCTCTCTCTTTAGGGACGACTTCTATCTTCTTATTCTTTTATGCCCTTTTTTAGATATATTTTTTGTTTTATTTCTCGCGCTCTCACTCTCGCCCCTAACATTTTATCTCCCTCTGGGAGATGCAGGCTCCCTGAGGAGCTTGGATATTTCGTCCAATTCACAATGAAAGGTGGCTCCCTCACTCTCTAGGTTCCTGAATAGTATCTACCTGAGGAAGTGCTACACATTCCCCACATTGGCAAGCTTATTCCGCCTATCATCACTGGGCTAAGATCCATGCATGTGATGATGAAAACAAATGTCAGCCTATATATGCTTATACTGAATGAGGGTTAGTATGTGCTGTGATGCAGAGCTACATGGATGTAAGAAGATCATGACCTCATGCATGCATGAAGGAAATTGTTAGTGTCGCAGAGTAAGGACACACTGTTTATGATCACTGATAGTACTTTTTCAGGTAACATGAATTAACTGGCTCTGACTGTTCGATGCAATCCATGCCATTAAGGATGACAACCCCTCCAGAATAGACTTGCTTGACCACGAATGGTCCACGCCAATTGGGCCTGAACTTGCCACGACTATCAGGGAGATGTATCGCTCTCAAGACAAGGTCCCCTGACAAAAAGCTTCTTGGTCAGACTTTCTTCTGATAGGCTTTGACCATGCACTTCTGATAGCACTGTGCGTGATGCATAGCTTGCAATCGATGCTCATCTATCAGGTTTAGTTGAACCAGGCGGTCCTCAATCCACTCTGCCTCTTGCAACTCTGCCTCTTCTTCTTCTCCGTAGGTAGTAAGCTCAGGAAGGCCTTCTTGCTGGCCTGACGGATCTGTGTCTTCAAAGGTGCACATTTTCTCAACATTCTTCCCCTGATGGTGTTTAGAATGGTCACTGTAACCCTAGTTTTCTTGTATGCACCCTTGATGATTCCTGGCTCTGCCATTTCCGAACCAGTGTCTGACTGTTTTACTTCTAACAAACAAAAGCTTTTATTATCATGCTATCTTTGTACAGCATGTGCAACAGGTGGGCAGCTGTCCTTTGTCTAACAGATGTGAGTGCTGCTACCCAAGTTCCCTCCTGAGCCTAGCTCAGGATCTTTTTTTTTTGGAGCCCACCGCTCAAGTGAGGCCAGGTCTTATAGTACCACCTAGACCCGCCTCCCGACTGATAGGAGATAAACTCCTCTGGTCTAGCGTTTAAAGATCCATTCTCCTCCAAGGTCATGATAGCAGACTGACCCTGTGCAACTGTCTGCTCCGCTGTGTCTTCGATCATTACTGCCTTTCCTTTCTTGCGCCTAAGCTCATTTTGCGCATCCTTGGCCAGTATTGATAACTGCTGTGACTGCGCGTGCCCGACCCGAAGAGGAGGAGGGGTAGGGAGGAGACCACAGCCATGCCAATATGGATGGCGAAGGCGCAAGGATAGGAGAAAAGAAAAAGAGGAGTCGCCACCTAGTCTTTTAGGGAAAGACGAGGAAAACCACAAATGGATGAATGCATGCATGGGATGCAGATAGGAAGGCTGGATGTCTGCTAACCAGAGGATGGGTAAGGATTCCTAT
>JAMKQA010034661.1:0-16404 GCA_024699735.1 Posidonia australis | reverse complement strand
GGCCCAAATGGGCTCAACCAAGGTTCAAGCTCAGCCACTAGATCCTTATCCTGCAAAATTGGAAATTTGGGGTGTCTACAACACTGCATAAATAAAATCATGCTATAAATTTGGAGAGTTAATACCCACTGAGTTGCTAATTATGGTTGTCGTAAATGAAGGTTCTCATCTCTCGAGTAAAAACACCTACATCTGGCCTCTTCATTGTGTTTCTAACCATATTAAAGTCCCCTATTATAGTGTTTAGACTACCACCCAAGTTCAATTTGCAAAGTTCATTCATGGACTCCTCCCTCCCTTGAACTCAAGACGGTCAATACATGGTTGAGCAACTCCAAAGAAGACCAGAGTTTCTCATAGAGAAAACCATAGTCAATGAAAACCATGCCACCATTCTAGAAACTATTTTCAATTTTCAAGAGTTTCACAGAACCACTATACCTCTGGATTTTCCTTCCTCTACTTTGACTTTAGCAATACCAAACAAGCAACTACCTACTTCTTTGATATCAGTATCAATGAATTAACCCATGAATGTTTCCTGGAACACTACAAGCCTCTAGATGCTAGAGCCTGCAAATAAGTATTTATTATTACTTTTTTCTAGTATAGAATCCACAACATTAGTATGAATTTCCTGTTTCTTTAAAAATATTTAGCACATTAGTATTGTATTGGAGTATTTCTCCTCTTTTTTTAAAGAGCATTAATTAAATTTCCTTTTTATTTTACTTAAACCAGTATTCTTCTTCCACATTACCTATTGATGTATGTGATCTATTATTACTTTTGCCATTGTTGCTTCCCCTCTTTCAATGTCTTTATTCTTCTTATCACTCCTACTTAAGTAATAATTATGATTGTTCTATCTTACAGGAAAAAAATAGATGAAATTCACTCTCAACCAGTGGAAACACAAAATGAGAACTGTATAGATGATATTTTGAATCAAGTTTTAGGTCCAATGAAACATGGTCATGTACGAGGACTTCACTGTAATCCTTGACCTACATATATCTAGAGTTCATCAATTCAAGCAGAAAATGTTGAGCTACGAAAGGAGAATTCTGAATTATGAGGCCGGTTAAACAATATGGAAGCTCAAATGAATGTTGTATTGGAAAAGGTGGATTAATGCCCATTGAACAGGTAACTATTTCATACTTTAAATGAATGTAATTTATTTTCTTCTTCTTTTTTCCCCAAATTATTCAAGTTTAAAAGATTTTGATGTATTAGTTGGTAGGGTCAGCGACAAGATCAAGGGAATGAATGACTTGTTTAAATTTAAATATGCAAAGAGAAGTCTACATTACTCATTAGAATGATTGCTTGAAATGTCACTTGAAGCAACATTTGTTTATCTTTAATTGGAATTTTTTGTTATGGTAGTTATACTTTCTTAGATTTAGTTAAGTTGAAAATGCAAAACAAAGTGTAAGTGTGTGACTTTTAACTATGACGATGATTCAATGTGTTAGACTCTTGTTTTTCTCTTATTTAGACTTTCTTGTGGGAATTATATATTTTGAGGTTATACTTAAATGTAAGTTGCCTTTTGTTTGGCTTTTGATATTTATTATGTGATGGTCTTATTATTTTGTTGATGATGGAGATTATTATAATATATTTTTTCAAGGTTTTTGTAAAATTTTCCATAAATAAATGAATTTGTTATATAATAAGAAGAATGACATTAAGTGATGACTAATAGTTGTCACTAATCTTCAATCATTTGTAAAGTTTTTTAGTGACGTGAAAAATATCACCAATAAATGATTGATTGTTGACTACTTTTAGTGTCATGTAATTGTTTCTACTATCATATTTAATAACCAATGACATTTGTTACTATAAGTGATTGTATTAGTGTCAAAAATCAATTATGACTAGTATTATGTTAGTGTCGAAAAAGTAATTGTCAATGGTATTGTATTAAGGATTGATCATGTTTGTCACTAAAACTGAAGTGACGAATGGAGTAGATAAAGGTGAAAATTTCTTACTTCATTAGTGACATTATGGTGGTAAATATATTAGTCATTAAAAATGTTTAGTAGAAAATAAATTGTGACACTTAATTATATGTGACTAAAGAGAATTAACCACCCCTTTATTAGTGACAGTTTGATAAACGCTGTTAATAATTTTTTGTGACGGTTTATAATTTATTAGTGACATTTTTTCAGTCATTGATTTCTAGTTTTGTTGTAGTGGACGTAGCTTTAGAATTTTTCATACAAAAATCTTTTCTTTTCTAGCACAATTATTCTTTTCTCCTTTATTTTCGTAGATTCTTTTTAAGACTTCAAATTCTACAAAATTTTCACAACACACCTTGAGTAATATTATTTACATACAAAATAAACAAATATAGGAATAAAATATGCATGAATTGAGTTAACCAAACACCTGGATACCTATCTTTTGCTAGTCCTCGAGCAAAACTGACTCTAACATAAAAAAGAAGAAAAGAAAATCCTCACTCACTTTTACAAGAATTGTGGTTGCATTTAGCACGTGCAACAAACCTTTAAACCCCTAGGTTGTCCTAGTGGATGAGTGGTGTCTCGTGAGGGTTTGCTACGGATCTACCTACAAAATCATGGAAGAAATGATGTTAAGGAAAAATAAAGTGAAAAATAAAGAAAAGGAAAAATTCTAACGTATCCACATTAACCTACTCAACTAAAAAGATCAAAAGTTTCCTAGTGTCTTATTTTCTTGGCTTAACCATTGTTGAGAATCCTCATCTTGTCATCATAGAGACTCTACTAGATTTTTCACGTCATCTTCTTAAACATTTACTCATATGTACTATGTATTTGTGAGCTAGACCTTAGCATGGATTTTCAAGTTCAACCTTACCACCTTAGCAAATTTTTTTTTTCATTTCCTAGTGTCTTGTTTTCTTAAACTTTTTTCTTAGCAACCCATTTAACGAGCTTTAGGTAAGTGCATCCTTAACTAGATTGTTTTAGGTCACCAGATGTGAAGTCACCCCTAAGGACTTAATCACTCGAGTAGCAAAGGCCTCAAAGAGAAGACCTTTTTTTCCTTCTTTTCTGATCCTCCAATCACATTTTAACGTGAAGACCAACACATACTAAGGCACGATACCCAGTTCCTACTTGACTAAAAATTTCCAAAGATTCCTAGTGTCTTATTTCCCAGGTTTAACCTTTGTTAAGAACCCTCATCTTGTCATCATAGAGACTCTATGGGAAGCGTCCATGTCATTTAAGATCTTCTCTGACTTTTTCCACTAGTTGACTGATATTTTACTAGTATTTAGGCATGTGGAAAATGTGTGTTTGACCTCCTGATGTAGCTCTAAAATTTTCCATACAAAAATCTCTTCTTTTTTGGCACAATTATTCTTTTCCCCCTTATTTTTCGTAAATTCTTTCTAAGTCCTCAAGTTCTGCAAAATTTGTACAAAACACCTCGAGTAATATTATTTATATAAAAAAAAGACAAATATGGGAATAAAAATGTGCATGAATTATGTGTTAATCATACACTCCCATACTTATCTTTTGCTAGTCCTCGAGCAAAACTGACTCTGACATAAAGAAGAAGAAAAGAAAATCCTAACTTACTTTCGTAGGAATCATGGTTGCACTTAGCACGTGTAACAAGCCTTTAAACCCTTAGGTTGCCTTTGTGGATGAGTGGTGTCTCGTGAGGGTTTGCAGCGGATATGCCCACAAAATCTCAGTAGAAAAGAGGTTAAGGAATAAGTAAAGTGAAACATAAAGAAAAGGAAAGATTCTAATGTATTCACATTAACCTACACTACTAAAAATATCCAAAGTTTCCTAGTGTCTCATTTCACTGGTTTAACCTTTGTTGAGAACCCTCATCTTGTCATCATAGAGTCTCTATCCTATTTTTCACATCATCTTTTTAAAAATTTGCTCATATGTACATTGTGTTTGTGAGGTAGACCTTAGCATTGATTTTCAAGTTCAACCTTACCACTTTAGCAATTTTTGTTTTCCATTTCCTGGTGTCTTGCTTTCTGAGACTTTATTCTTAGCTACCCATTTAGTGAACTTTAGGTTAGTGGATCACAAACCAGACGGTTTTAGGTTACCAGATATGGAGATACCCCTAAGGACTTAATCACTCGAGTAGCTAAGGTCTCAAAGACAAGGTTTTTTTTTCCTTCTTTTTTGATCCTTCAATCACCTTTTTACGTGAATACTAATGCTTACTGAGGCACGATACCTAGTTACTCAATGATTAGAGGAATTTGTTTTTCGTTTTTTTTTTCTCTTTTATTTTTGTATTGCTAAGGTGTTTAGGCCTTCTTTTATTCCCTATAGCTTAGGACTAGAATGATAGTGCATGATAAGGTATATGCAAGTTATAGATTTTTCAGATGATGTTATTTTTCAGATTGTCTCTACTTGTTCAATCATCAGGTTCTCAATTACTCAGTTTTACCTTAGAATTTCAACACTAGGTTACTCTTTCACTCCTAATTGATTAGACTAATGTGGATAGTTCCCTAGCACGACGCCAAAAACTTGATGTGTTTGTTTTAATTACCGCAAGTGCACGACGTCTAATGTAATACATTAGCAAATACGGGTCGATCCCACAGAAGAAAGTGTTTAAGAAACAAAGATTTATTATCAATTATAGAGAAGAAATGTGAGAGGGATGATATTTAAAACTAAATGTAAAAGATTAAAATACTAATAGATTAATTAAAACCTAAGGCTTTGAATCCATCTATATAGAATTGAGAATGCATGATCATGTTTATTCCCTTGGTAATGCCTCGATCTGGGCGTGCTTCCAAGAACACAGTATCATAAGAAAAATTACACTAATTATAACAATAATTAAATAACTGTAACTAAGGCTCACCTCCATGAAACGATATGCGGCTAGAAGCTTCTACTCTGGCACCAAAACTCAACTGCACTCGACCTGCACCTGAAAACCAACTAAAGCATGCATGAGTGACATCTAAGTCACCCAATACACACCCCAAACACACACACACAACAAAATCTGGCAAAACCACTAAAATGTAGCTTTTAATTTATAAAACTTTGTTTTCTTTTGAAAATACATTTTTAAACATCATTCCCATTTATTTCCTTTGAAATCACATGGGAATATTCCCAAGACTATACTCTTTTCAAAACTCACATTTCCTTTTCTTTTTAAAACATTTGGAATTTTTTTTCCAAAACCTTAGTCTTTTCCAAAACTCATATTTCTTTTCAATGCTTGGGATTTCTTCCCAAAACCAACCATTTTCAAAACTCATATCTCTTTCCTTTATACATTTTTAAACCATCCTTATATCTCGGAGAAAAACAGCATTCTTGACCAGGTCAAGCCTAAAATACAATGCCTCGTAGGGCTCAAAACCAAAATCATAAACACTGGTTGGTAACTGGTTAAAACACAATTCTTATTTAATTGTAGGATTTTAGGACCAATCACCTATCCAATCCTAGCCAAAGCATATCTTTCAATTTTCACAAATCCAACATTTTTCTTATTCGTTTCCACTTTTCTTTATTGATGTTACCTTGATCAGGAGTAACTAGGCACACAAGTAGTAAGTGAGAACACCATTTCCCCTACCTCCCTACACTACCGCAGTGAAGTTCCCCGTGTAGGAGGACACTGTCTCAGCCAACCAGTCTCAATTTCTTTTCATATGCATGGGGATACATCTTTATCTAGTGTCCAATCGGTGACCCGAACACCCAGGTTCACATACCCAGATGTGGCCTACATTATCGGTGACTCAGACACCTAGGTCTCATATTCCTAGGCCCAGCCTACACCGTCTTAAGCTCGGTGACCCGAACACCCAGGCTCAGCCTACACCGTCTCAAGCTCGACAACCATGGTCTTATCTGAGAATTGGTTTCATTGGAGTCACATACTCCTACCACATTGTCAACACCAACCCCTCGTGGTTCTTCAACACATTATTAGTGTTTTATTTTCAAAACTCTTAAGTTTTTCTTTCAAAACCATTTCCATTTCATTCTTTTCATTGCAGGAATCTTTTACATGCAACACATGACCCTCTACTGGGGTCCCAACTCAATTCCATGAAAACCATGCTTAAAATAAATTGGGTCTCATACCCAAAAATTACTCAAAACCACATATTTAATCACTTTCTTTCATTTTTAGGGATTCAAGCCCAAAACCATTTCCAAATACACTTATTTGGATTCCATGCTCCTCCATGTTATTTGCATGGGGAAAACACCATTAACACATGCTCATTGTCCATTTAAAATCTTTTATTTCCATTTTCAATTCACATTTATATATATCAGGGCCTGGGTAAAATCAACAGACTGAAAGCTAGGTTCGGTATACCAAAAATCCCTAGTCCGGTATATCGAACATCTTTGATACACTGAAACTCCCTCTTTTGGTCGATCGAGTGATTTTGATCTACTTAAACTAGGTATTCTAGCTTAATTTGATAGGAATTCGGTATGTCGAACCTAGTTTGGCATGCCGAATTGGCCGTGTCCAGAGCACCTCCCTTGTTTACACACCCATCATTCGTCGGAAATGGGAGCCTTCGACGGATCCCTCAAACATGCATCATAAGACATGGATAAATCATGGGGTGTAGACCCTTGAATCTACTTCAAAACCTCTCAAACCATTCACGAATCCATATTCATCATGCAATCCATACGAAAATGATAAAGCGGTGAAGTTCATTATGAATCACAATAGCATACATCCCTAAAGCTCATATAAATCTACCAATTTTCATCCTAACCGCATGATATCTAAATATTCATGCTATCCATCACATTCTCACCCATTCTACTATTTTCCTATGATTTTACATGCATTTATTCTTATTTTTCATGCATTTAACATGTTAAAATGAAAACGTGGAAACGAGAGAGGAAGAGGGTCGCGTACCATAGGTGGCACTTCGACGACCACCCCCGCACTCCAGCAAACCTCTCCTCGCCCTAGCAAAGCTTTCTCCACCGACAAACCACTTGAACAGGGCACTCCTCCTCCAGGTCATGCACCACTCCTCCTCTCCTTCTTTCTCTCTCGGTTCTGGCTCCTCTTCTGCTCGCCTTCGTCCCTCTTTATCTCTTCCTCCTCCCCACATCACGTCGGCTACCCATCTCATCGCCCTCACGTTGGAGGGGGTGGGGAGGCATGGGCATTCATGTGGTGGCACAGGGTAGAGGGAAGATGGAAAAAGAAGACAAAGATGGTGAGAGCTCGAGAGGGAGAGAGAGAAAAAGAAAGAAAGAAAAGGGAAAAAGATGGGCACACAAATCGAGGCAACTGTGCATCCTCAAATCAGACTCCACATTGGTCTCGTATCACAAAGACGTGCACAAAAAGCCAACCAAACCCTCACACTCACATGAAACAACAAATTATCCATTAATAAACCATTTATACAATATAACAATTATTTACATGGTTTACAATTAAAATGGATAATTAGGCCCAAGTGTCACATCCTTCCTCTCTAATGATCTAAATAACTTGATCTAATGATTTTTAGCCACACAAGAATAAACTATATGCTAAAATATGCATCATAGAATATCATGATTAGGAGTAAAAACACACAAATCAAGTTAAATCAGATAATATATGATGAAATTAAGATTATATACACAAACCCCAATTAAATCTTCCCTAAGCATAGACTAAAAAGATGAACTCAATGATAGTCTGTCAAACTTTATCGATTCTATGAGTGATCTATGTAATATACATCCAACACCCATACTTATTACATGAAGCACAAAGAGAAAGAAAAGAAAACATGATCACACATCTCAATCTAAATAAACTTCATCTCAACCCTAGATCTAGAAGATTAGCAAAACATGATTATACAAAGCCTTAAAATAGAAGATGGAAAAAAGGAAGACATAATGAAAAAAATAATTTATTAAATAGAACCTTGTTACAATGTTGATCTTCTAGATCTCCCAAATTATAGAAAGAAAAAGAGTCTAAAACCTAGATGGGAGCTCCATAGATCTACATAAGGGGTCCTTTTATAGGCTTACAAGGACTTGCTTATGTTAGAGACAAATCTAAATACAAAATTTAATCTTGAATTTTGAATACAAGATATTTATAATGATGGATTTCTCATGGATCACCCACTCGTCATCAGCATCGTCCTCTTGCATCACCTGGCATTAGCATCATGCATGGGCCACGATTCATGACTTTCAGTGCATCCATCGAATAAGTGGCTCACGGTCCCACAACAAATACCACTCTTCTGTAGACTCATGTGGGGTGTCTTGTCAACCCTGAGCATCGGTCTCGATTCCCTCAACCTCACTCAAGGAGGGGCATCTGTAGACACCCCGATTTTGCAGTCACTTGGCAGCAAGTTCCTTTAGAAAGATGCTCTGGATGCGACCACCAAACCTAAACTCTAACTCCACCAAAACCCGAACCCACTCAAGCCACACAAGCCCATTTAGGTCCACACAAACCCACTCTGACCTAATCAAAGTAAAAACCAATCATTGAAAATCAAAACCAAACAAAACTCATTTAAAACATTTGAAATCAAAATTAATCAAAAAAAAACCCCAATTAAAACCAAAATTAATTAAAATCCACATAAGCCATTAAAATCCAAGTTAATCAAGTAAAAACCTAATTAAAATGAAAATCAAGTAAAATACATGTAAGCCACCTAAAATCCAAATTAATTATGTAAAAAGCCTAATTGAAACCAAAATCCACTTAAGCCACTTAAAATCCAAGTTAATAAAGTGAAAACCCTAATTAAAATCAAAATCAAGTAAAATACATGTAACCATTTAAAATCCAAGTTAATTAAAAGAAAAACCCTAATCAAGTAAAACTCAATAAATCCATTAAAAATTAAATCTAATTAAAAAGAAACCCTAATCCACACAAAAATCAAGCAAAAAACAATTAAATTAAAATCTAAATCAAATCCTTAATTAGATCAAATAGAAACCAATTAAATCAAAATTTAAATTGAAACCCTAATTAAATCAAGTAAAAATTAATCAAATCTAAAACTCAAACACAAAAGCCTAATCCATTTAAATCTAGAAAAGCCATAAAAATAATAAAACCCTAAATCTTAATTGAAATCACAAGAAAAACTAAAATGATAAAATCCAACTCAAAGCCCTAATTAAAATCACTTAATCACACTTTAAATAATAAAACCCTAAATCTTAATTGAAATTACAAAAAACCCTAAAATAATACAATCCAAAAAACCCAAATCAAACTTGAAACAAAAACCCTAAATCCTAATTAAAATCACAAAAACCTTCAAGTAATAAAATCCAAAAAAAACCCTAATTTAAAATTAATTAATTAAGCTTAAAATAATAAAAATCAAAACCTAAACTAAAATCACAAAAAAAAAAATAATTAAAATCACCAAAACAAACCATAAAAAAGCCTAAAACAAAAGTAAAAAACCCTAAAATCAAAAGCCCATTTACAAAGGCCTAGTAAGCCTAATGCATTTCATCAACCAAAAACATTAGGTAGGGGAAAAATAATTCCAACGACCCCCGCGAACTTCGGCAATATCTCGAGATCTTCGAAGAATATCTTCTTCTCCCTATGATCTCCAGTGATCCCCCAACAGCTCCTGCTAGCTCACGCGAGCATCAGCCGATCCTCAACCATCGAGGAGGAAGATCGACGACTCTCGAGGCCACCGCTAGTGTATAAAACACCCCATCACCAATAGTCCTCTTTCACTACTTAAGCACCCAGCAGAGCCCTTTTGAAAACCCCCTAGAGAACCCAACGACCTCCACCTTCTTCAGAACAACCCCGCTCCAAGCCTCTTGTAACCCAAGTGCCCTTAGCCACCATCACCGGAGCAACAACCAGAGGAGCGCCATTGGCAAGCTTCTAGGAGAACAACCGCCTTCAGCTAGGTAGTTTCTCCCCTTTTAGTGTTAAACATACCCCTTTATGCTAGTAGATCACCCCCTTCTCCTCTAAATCGCGCCTCGCCGCGGTTGACAGCCCAGCCAGCCATCATCTCCATCTCTGACGATTGGTTCACCACCATTGGTGAGCCCCATTGCCTCTTGGGTCCAGAAGAGGCCCCTAAGGCCTCTCCTCCCTCTTCCTCCTTCTCCTCCCTGAGCTCCATTGCTCTGGAGAGGCTTCTCTGGCCTCTCGTTGCCAGGAAAAACCCCACCGTCTCCCCTGCAACCTCCGGCCATCGTCGTCGAACCCACTGAGTGGGTGGAATGCTCCACCAATAGCTCGTCCAGACTGTCACCACCGGAAGCTCCCTTATGGCTCTCCGAAGATCCTCCGGTCTTCGTTTGACCGCCTCCGTCGCTGCAACACCTTCTTTGACGTCCACAGTCTGTCCCGCTAGTGCTCTTGACGAGGGAAGCACCTCAGGCCACCCTAGTACTTGTCAACACCTCCGAAAGCTTCCCTGTGCCTCCTTGGAGCTTCATCAACCCTCGCTACGTTGATCCACCACCTCTGGAAGGGCCACCATTGCAGCCTCGTCGTCGAAGAAGAACGCCGACCAGGGGAATGTGACGATGTGTTCCGGCCGTCTAGGGCTCAATCGGTGTTGTTGGATTCTCCCCCTGTCTCCTCCTCTAGCTTCTCAACCCCTTAGGTTGCCGATCAACTGCTGGGAGAGCTCAGATGAGCCTCCCAAGCCATCGCCGCCGGCAATATTCGAATCGTCGATGGTGACTGTTAGTTTTTTAGGTTTTTATTTAAAATCTCTTTAGTTTTTAAAACATTACAATTAGGTTGTAGGAATTTACTCTCTAATCCCTGTATTTTTAATTAAAATTACATTTTCTTTGTTTCTCTGTAAATATTACATGATTTACCCTTTTTAATTTTAATTCCCTTTCCAGTCATGTGAATGTTTGTCTTTTCACGCTTAAGTCCCTGAGATCAGGCTTTTCATAGCTACTAAGTCTTGAACATTTGCATTGAGCCCTAGAACTTTTTAAAATGAGTTTTCCCTATGAGATTTGCATTCTGAACCTTGAAAGACTTCATAATCACACTGATCATCATAAAAGTCTAATTTTTATCACATTTAAGTCCTGAAATTTTGTATGTGAGCCCCTGGAGTCATAGTATACAGTTAGTGAGTATAGGAAATTTGCATCCAGACCCTTAGATTAATTTCAAATCCATCATTTTGGGTTTTAATTGTTTTCACACCTATTTTTGACATTTTCCACTCATTGCATTTATAATTTTGCACTTAAGCATAGATTTCATTTAATTATCATGCTTGCATTGTAAAATGATCTTTAATACCACATTTTAGTCACATTTGCACTTTATGTGTGAATTTTGCACATTAGACCCTAAACTCTTAGGAAATTATCAAAGTGCAATTCTCACACACAAGTGCCACATTTTCATGTAATCCATCATCTACACACTAGGGTAGAAGTCACTAAATACATTTTAATCCAGGTTTTCCCTCTTTTTTGTGAATTTTGCATTTTGGTTCTTGTACTTGTCCTCTATCATGTTTACATCATTGTTGTTTTCAAGACTTAGTCCTTTTCATGTTTTCTTGCAAACAACTTCTTCCTAACATTTTGCATACATTAGACCATGCATCATACACATACACGTATTTATCACATCTGACTATTGAAAAGACCAAATTGCCCTTATGCCACCAACTCATGCACATGTATGTCAGTTCTTGCATTAAGTCATGCATAATCTTTGTCTAAGTCATTCCTTAGCATCATTTACACATTTAAGTACACTTTCATGTAGTTTGTTTAGTTTTCATGTCTTGTCATCCATTTTGAGCAAGCCTGCATCTCATGTGTTTTTCCATGGTTTTTTCTCTAGCCTGTTTCGGATTCCTTCGCTTGATATTCGATTTGACTCCCTTTATCCTACATTTTGGATTTTTTTCGATTTGATTTGGATTTCATTGCTCGAGGGCTTACATTAACTTACCTAAAGGCCTACATTGGCCCAATTGCTGATTATTTTCTCCTTTTGATTTTTATGACATTTTTTCATGATTCTGACAATTTAGGTTGATCCCACTTTTGATCCTCTCGATATCAGTATGGTTTCCTAGACTATCCTCTTCAAAAACACTGTCATTTTACATGATTTTCTTCACTTGTCACCATTTGCCTGTTTTGCATGGACTTCTTCGCAATTTTTCCATTTTATTTCCGTGATTTTTTCTACGATTCTGATGATCTGGGTCGATTGCATTTTTGATTCTCTTGAAGTCGGTATGATTTCTTTGGCCATTCTTGCCAAAAACATAGTTATTTCATGTGATTTTCTTTGTTGTGTCGTGTTTCATGATTTCATCATTTAATGTGGATTTCTTCGCAGTTTTTGCATACCATCTTGCACATCCATCTAGTTTTGACTTGGCATTCATATTAGCATGATTAAAGTAGAATCTAGGCTTAACAGACATTCATTCAGCCTCTAGCAAGCGAATCGGACTAGAAAGACCGAGTTTCTCGGGCGTATGGGGGTGCCTAACACCTTCCCTGTGTGTAATAGGAATCCTTACCCATCCTCTAGTTTGTAGACATCTGGTCTTTTCATTTGCATCACATGCATTCATCTTTTTGTGGTTTCTTTGTGGTTTTCCTAGTCTTTCCCTTAAAAGACTAGGTGGCGACTCCAGTTTTTTTCTTTTTATCCTATCTTGCGCTTTCGCCATCCTGGCATGGCTGTGGCCTCTTCTCTCTAGTGTGATTCTATGTCGGATCCTCAGGCAGGCATGGTCACACAATAACAATAATTACAGTATATATAAACACTACAGCTAACTAAGTCTCACCTTGAGGAATAATATGCGGCTAATGACTCCTACACAAGCACTGGAACTGGACTACATTGCTTGCACGTGAAACCAAACAAAGCATGCATTAGTGACATCCAAGTCACCCAGTACGCACCTAACACAGAATCCACAACAAAACAATGGGAAACACAACCCTAGATTATTACAAAATGTGGTTTTCGAAATTCAATTTAAAACATCATTTCCTTTTTTAAACATTTGGAATCTCTAGCCAAAATATGCCTTTTTCAAAAGCTTGCATTCTCTTTTCAATCCATGCATTTCAAATCTTTTTATACATTTTGAGAAATCCACACTCTCGACCAGATCTAGCCTAAAACACAGGGCTTCACAGGGCTCAAAACAAAACCATATACATTGGCTGGGAACTAGTTAAAACATGACGCATATTCCTTACTAGAATCTAAAGACAAGACACAAGTCTCATTCTAGCTAAAACCACACATTTTATTTCCACTTTTCTTACTAGTGTTACCTTGATTAGAGGGAACCAGGCACATAAACAGTAGGTGAGGACACCATTTCCCGTACCTCCTTGCACTACCGTAGTGAAGTTCACCGTGTGGGAGGACACTGTCTCGGCCAATCGGCCTCAATTTCATTTCATATGCATGGGGATATGTCTTTTCCTGACGTCCCATCAGTGACTCAAACACCTAGAACACCTAGTTCATATGCCCAAGCTCAGCCTACACCATCTCAAGCTTGGTGACCACGGTCGTATTTGACAATTGATATCTTATCAATTTGTCGACACCAACCCCTCGTGGTCCCACACTGGTAACCATGGTCGTATCTGGCAATTGGTTCCATTGGAGTATCATTCTCCCACCACATTGTCGACACCAACCCCTCGTGGCTCCAAAACACATTATCATTTACTTTTTTAAAACTCTTGGATTTTCTATTCAAAACCATTATTTATTCTCTTTTCTCTGTAGGGGATCATTCCCATGCAAACACGACCCTCCATCTGGGTCCTAGACTCAAAATCATGTCAAATTATGTACTCATATCCATTATTGCGTCTCATGCCCAAAAACCACATTAAACCAAACACTTATCAATTTCTTCTTCTTCTTTTTTTGGGATCTCATGCCCAAAACCATATTCAATTTCATTATTGAATTTCATGTTCCTCCATGTCATGCACATGGGGTAAAATTCATTACTACATGCTCATTATCCATTCAAAACCATTTATTTCCATTTTTCATAATCATTATTTCATATGGGTCAGGGGTCAAGTTCAGTAGACCGAGCCAGTTCGGTATACTGAATTGGGTTTCAACACCCAGAACGGTCGATCAAATTTGGGATTCGGTAGTCAAAAAATCCCTATTTCGGTCGATCAAAATACCTTTGGTCAACCGAAGTCCCCTAAAACGAAAGACCGGAAATTTTTGCTGTACCGAATAAGGCTTTCTAGTCGAATATTGACAGAAAAACCTTATACCGAATCAAAATCGACATACCAAACTTCCCGATTTTAGTAAACAACCTTGAGCCCTACCCATTTGTTTGTCGGAATTGGGACCTTCAATGGGCCCAACAAACACAGCACATAAATCATGAATAAAACATGGGGTGTAGACCCTCGAGTTTTCTTCAAAACCCATCAAACCATTCACCAATCCATTAAGCATGTTGTTTTAAATAAAATCATAAAGGCATGATGCTCAATCATGAACACTATAGCAAGCATACGAATTTCAAATAAAAACCCAATGAAATCTCAACACCTACCA
This sequence comes from Posidonia australis, assembly GCA_024699735.1. Classification (NCBI taxonomy): domain Eukaryota; kingdom Viridiplantae; phylum Streptophyta; class Magnoliopsida; order Alismatales; family Posidoniaceae; genus Posidonia; species Posidonia australis. The sequence continues at coordinate 1,785 of JAMKQA010034661.1, read as the reverse complement.
TGATCTCTATACATTCATGCCATTTATCACATTTCCATCCTTTCGACTATTTCTCCATGATTTTACATGAATTTTTCATCGTTTTTATGCCGTTAATCCATTTACTCAAACCAAAGGAAAAGGAGGAAAGGTAGAGGTTGTGTACCTTGCTCGATCCTCTGGCGACCCTCCCACACTCCAACGAGCCTCCTTGCACCCTAGTGAAGTCTCTCCCGCTAGTGGACCACACGCACAAGGTTCCTCTCCTTGGCTCGCATGCACCACTCCTCTCTCTCACTTGCGACCGTACCTTATTGCTCATTCTCCCCTCCCATTTATCTCCTTTGTCACCTCGCATCCTGCCAACCCACCTCCGCCTGAGACGACAATGGAGGGGATGGGTCGGGCACGAGATCATAGTGGAGGTGTGGGTGGCTGAGGGACGAAGAAAGGAGAGGAAGAAGATGAGGGCTTATGAGGGAGCGAGATAAGAAAGAAAGAAAAGAGAAAAGTGGATGCGCAAATTGAGGCAACTGTGCATCCTTTGACTAGACTCCACATTGGTCCCACAACACAAATAGGAGCACAGAAAGCCAGCAAACCACCACACACATAAAGATCAATAGATTATCCATTAACAAACCATTTATACAATATCACAACTAATTACATGGTTTACAATTAAAATAGATAATCAAGGCTAAATGTCACAATCCTTGAGGCTTATGGGAGATTATTTGTGTAGACACCTTGATTTTGTAGTCATTTGTTGATGAATTCCTCTAGAAGAGCTTACTTCAGCTGCGATGAGGCATTTAACACCCCAAGAACCAATCCCACATCCTAAATCTTATCCAATATTCCAAACCAAAGCCCTAATTCACTCGAAAGCCTAAGACTTTAATTACACATAAAACCCAAGCCTATCAATGGTCCAAATACTCAAAGGAGTGGGCCCAGAATCCATGCAAAAGGCTCTACATGGGTTAGCCACGTCCTACAACCATAGGTTCTAATCGTAGCCAGGAACCGCAGGCTGCCTCCACGGAAGCCCTGGGTCAGTAGTAGCACTTGAGGGATTAAGTTGTCAATTCACTTGTTGAACACTTATTCTTGCTTCTCATTGGCTCACATGGATCTGGGTGTGCACCACCTTATATCTGGACCATGAAGCCCTTCACCCCATCTTAAATCCTGATCACATCCCTCATTTAATCCTAACCATTCAACCGGAGTTAGTTACTATGACCGTGCCCGACCCGGAGGGAGGGGGAAGGAGATCACAGCCATGCCAAGATGGCTAAGGCGCAAAGATAGAATAAAAGAAAAAAGCAAAAGGGAGTCACCACCTAGTCTTTTAAGGGAAAGACGAGGAAAACCACAAAAAGATGAATGCCTAAGGTGTTGATGTGAAGGATGGATATCTGCTAACTAGAGGATGGGTAAGGATTCCTATTACGCAAGAGGAAGGTGTTAGGCACCCTCGTACGCCCGAGAAACTCGGTCTTTCTAGTCTTATTACTTACTGATGGTTAGATGAATGTTTGCTAAACTTGGATCATGCTCCAATCATGCTAATGTGTATGGATGTGACATGACTAAACGAACGTGCAAAACAATGTATGAAATCATGAGAAAATCGTGAAAATCAAAACGGAGAAAAATAATCCGCGGTAGGGACAAATGTCGGCCCTCGGGCCTGTCACTGTACGCCCTGAGGCGATGAAATCCAAATCAAATCAAAAACATGAGATGTAGGATCAAAACTAGTCAAATCGGATAAAGGATGAGAAACTTTGAAGACAG
>JAMKQA010034660.1:0-13613 GCA_024699735.1 Posidonia australis | reverse complement strand
TGGACACGACGACGATTCTACATTACCCTCGAAATTTCCATCTACTGAAAATTGGCGATCATGGTGGGGCCTGTTTGAGCCAACCCTCCATGCAATGTAATTCATCTCTTCCTTTCTTTTTCTTTATTTTCATTTATTTCTAGACATTAGGTGTTGTTTTAGGTTTGGAAGTCGTGTGTCTAGGTTTTCGCGACAACTAAGCCTCATATCCAGTTTTTCTTAGTAAATTGCTTCCCTGTAGTTTTAGCTGCCTCTCTCTATGGCGCCTTCACTCGCTGATTCTCGAGAGGGCGACACATAAAGGCACCACTAATATAGGTGACTGAAATTGTAGTATGCTTTCTACAAGTCTTCGTTTTTTTACTGTTTGTGTTGTCTTGTCTGGCTTGCAGTAGCGATATCGGTAAATAAAATCAACTAATATCCTGTCCACTTTTTAATTTTTTTTAATGGCTTTTAGGTTTGTTTTCTGTCCAAGGAAAAAGATATGACCTCGACTGTCTGGTCAAAAGTTGACTTTGACCGCCTAGTCAAAGTCAAGCAAAAGGATTTCGTGCTCGTAAAAATCCAAGGAAAAGGATATGACCTCGACCGCCTGGTCAAGGGTTAACTTTGATTGCTTGGTGAAAGTCAAGCAAAAGGATCTTGCACCCTTGAAAATCTTGGGAAAAGAATATGACATCGACTGCTGGGTTAAAGGTCGACTTTGATTGCTTGGTCAAAGTCAAGCAAATGGATTTCGCGCCCGCGAGAATTCAGAGAAAAGTACATGACCTCGACTGTCCGGTCAAAGGTCAACTTTGACCGCCTTGTCAAAGTCAAGCAAAAGGATTTCGTGCCTGCGAAAATCCCAAAAAAGGATATGACCTCGATCGCTTGGTGGTCGACTTTGATCGCCCGATCAAAGTCAAGTAAAATGATTTTGCGCCTGCAAAAATCCACAAAAAGGATTTGATACTAGGATCTCATCCACCTGCAATGAGAAACTGAAAAAGAAAAGCGATAATCCCTGGATTGTCCCTTAGGAACGAAGTATGCCCTAGTTGCGTCCTTGAGGGCAAAAGGGTAATTATGCTTGCTACCGGCTCCAATGCAACGAAACCTGTATTCTTGCTGAAATGCGTGTGAAATATTCTTTGAAAGAACCTTGCTGAGGTTTCATTCTCATCTGGCACTGTTTGTGAGTTTTGTAAAAGGTTAGGACTTATTCGTTATTTTCGAAAACTGAGGGGCTTTATTGCAAATTAGCCTGATATGACAAATTTCTGACGGTTGTATTGCAGTTACGCTATGATACTTGAAATTCTACTGAGTATTTGCAAATTTCTATTAGAATATGATTTCTCAACCCTTTGTGGGTTATTTTGCAATTTCACGAGGTTAGGGGGTTTTCTGCAAATTACCCCATCTGGTGGATTTTTGAAGACTGTCCTTATTTTTTTGGACACTACAAACTTTTCCTTTCATATGCAAGCTGCAGAGTGCTGAGGATCGAAACACAATTTTTGCCGCCATTTTGCACTTTGGACCTTGGAAATCAAATTATTTGCATTACTAACATATGATGGGACACACTGGATAACTGCCATAACTGCTAAGTCGTAACTTGCATTTCATCTTACCCCTTCAGAATGCAACTGGATTGTGCTTCATCGCTTCATTATTTCCTTTCTTTTTTATTTTCCCCTTTCTTTCTTTATTTTCTTTACTGACACTTCTAATTCATTTATTTCTCCTTATTTATTTCTCTCCTTTCTTATTTCATTTCTCTTCACCCGTTTTTCTTCCTCTTCTTCATTTTCTTCACCCCAACTAGATGAAACCAATCTTCTCCTCCCTCTCATCTCCTCTCTTTCTCTACTCAAAGGCCATCCTCTTCTCCCCTCCTCCTCAAGGCAGTGGTGCTCTTGATGGTGCGTCGATTAGGTGCTTAGATCTGGTGCGGTGGCTAGGCGCGGAGGCGAGGTGCAGCGACGGCGATGGATCAAACTCTCTAGGACTGGATGGAGAGAGGCTTGCCAGTGGAGGTGTTCTCTTCCTCCTTTGATCTCCCATTTCTTGTTGTTTTTTTTTCTTTGGTTGGTGTGTGCCTCCTTTTTTTTTCTCTTGATGGTTGGTGGTGAGGTGGGCTCTGACGAGGTGGCAGTTGGTATGCATGGAGGTTGAGTGGGCTCCAACGGGTTGTGGGGGTGGCGTGTGTGGGAGGTCTGAGGTGGTGTGGGCTCTGGGTTGGCGACAGGTCATGCAGGTAGGTGGCTGGAAAGGTCCGGTTGGTCGTGGGGTGGTTTGGTTGTCGGGGGGTGGCACGTGGTGGTGGAATGGGTCGTGGGTGGTGTGCATGTGGTGGTGTTGTGGGTTGGCGGTGGTCGATGGTGGAGTGGGTTGTGGGTTGACCGTGAGGTCACACTAGCGGGTGGCTGGTTTGGCTGGTGGCGTGTGGTGTTTTGAGTCTTGGGCTGCCAGGTGGTGGTTCGGGTCTTGGGCATTTCGACAAGTTGTTGGGATGGCCGGCGGTGAGGTGGTGGTTGGTTGGCCGTGGGGTGGCCGATAGTGGTTTGGGTGGTTTTGTTATGCACCAAGCAAAATAAATTTTATTTCATGCAGATCCATGAATTAATCTTGAGTTACATGCCATTTGTGCCATTATATAAAAACATAGATTGAAAGTATGGTTCTTTGCTTATATGATTGAATACATATATGCCATTTATGCCATTTCGAGTCACCTGATCCATGGTTCTATTCATATATGATTGAACATGTATGCCATTTATGCCATTTTGAGTCACTTGAACTAAGGTTCTGTCCATGAACTAATTCATGAGTTGCCATTTTCTTTCCATGATTGAGTCAACTCTTTTGTCATTTTCCATCCTTGAATCAACTTCGCATTTATCAACCCATGTTTAAGCAGAAATAATAATGCTCAATAGCGAATAGTGGCGGAAAAATAAATAGCAGAGTAGTCAATGCCCATGTTTTCATGTAACAACAACAGTGATGAACCCCACTTTGTAACTCCAACAGCAATAATAATGGTAATGCTTAATAACAACAATGGCCGTAACTCCCACATTTTCACGTAACTGGATGCTTTTCTTTAGTAATGGACCCCCTTCTGCAATACTGAATTGTGTTTGCATGCTCGCTATATTTGCATTTCTGTAAGAATATGACAATGTGCTTTGCTTTATATGTATGCTATGCCCTTTTGTTTTGCCATTGACTACAAAGTTTATGAACATAACCCAATAGAAAATACCTATAATGCCATGCATTATCTCAAGACTCATGCTTTGTTATGCCCGAATATATTGCACTTCCTTTGTTTTAATCTGCTATTCAGGCTTGTGACCTTTATCTGTTTGCAGGATGACCTGATCCCCGAGGGGGAGAGCTCACAGCTTCCTCGCTGTAGACCTTCTAGTTCTCGCACGTAGCGGCGAGGCACTACCTCGAGGTCTCAAGCCTCTAGTAGTTCAGCACCTGCTATCCCCGTCGAGGTGAGCTTCTTTGGAATGACTTGCATTGTGACATAGATTGACATTTCAATTAACAATTGTATTTTCAAGAGTCCGGCAACTTCATGGGGCAGTTACTCAACAGTGATCCCATTTGTGAGAGTCCAGATTTTGAGGTCATTATCTTCGCCTTACCCTTAACATGGCTTTGCTTTGTCATTGCTGCTTTGCTAATGTTGTGTCTGTTTTGTCATTGTTTGTTTCAGGTCGGGGACCATTTCCATTGCTTGCTCGAGTTTTTGCAGGATTTCTTGCTCCACTACTCTCCTTTTGGTGGTTTGCTTTGTATTTCAACCATCCATGAGTAGTACAACTTCTTCTGAGCCTTGGCGGAGAGATGGATGTTTGAGGCGCATACTTTTCATTTTCCATTTGGGGAGCTGACAATGCTACTCGATCGGTGGGCCCTGCTGACGGGTCTTCCATTCGGTGATGAGGCGATTATTAGGGAGACCACTCTCGGGATGCATCTGGCTCCCATGGACATGGGTTGCATTCCACCAAAGCCACCTCAGGGAAAGCACATGATCATCGTGGGTTGGCTTTGGGAGTGGGATCAGTTCTGGCCTAACCCGGAGTTGGGCAGCGACGAGGCTGATTACGTACTCTGATACTTTCTACTGGACCTGTTTGCCATGATCTTTTGCGACTCCTTTGCCTACTGCATTCTCGTTGACTGGTTGGCTTATCTGACTAACTTGGAGTACTTGGATCATTATGACTGGGCCAAGGCTAGCTACACTTACTTGATCTGCGGATAGGACAACGTAGCTAGGCTGGGCCAGTGGTCTCATGTGGGATTGTACCCCTTGCTTACTGTAAGTGTGACCATGCTGGTGGAACCCTGCATGACTCCTCGGTGTGTGGGACTCCTCGGTGTGTGGAAACACAAGAGGAATCCTGATATGGTCACTCCAAAGATGGTGAATCCGAAGAAGAAGGCGAGACTCAGAAACACCAAAGAAAGATAAGAAAAGGATAAGGAAAAGGAGTCACCACCTAGTCTTTTAATGGAAAGACGAGGAAAGCCAAGATGCATATGGATGCAAGAAAATGATGTAAATGAATGCAAATGAATGCGTGTACGCTTCGTGCCTAATGGATGCAACACTTAGCCATTGTAGGCCAGAGAAAGGATAAGGATTCTTGTTACGCATGGGGAAGGTGTTAGGCACCCCCATACACCTGAGAAATTTGGTCTTTCAAGGTTAACCGCTTGCTCATGACATTGTATGTGAATGCTTGTCGACTCCTAATGTACATGCCTAAGATGAATGCGAAAACATGACAAGTTCAAGGAAACAAAGAATAAAAGATAAATGATAAGGAAAATAATCCGAGGGACAATGTAGGCATTGAAAATGCCACTTTACTGTATGCCATTGGGTGATGTGGAAAATCATGTAAAAATCGGAAATGTCCAGAAAGCGTCACGTAAAACAACGTAAACTTAGGAAATCAGAGAAAATTAAATGAGGGAAAATAATCCTCATTCGGGTCCATGTTGGCATTGTCAAGTCTATTAATGTATGCCCTCGGGGGATGAAAATCCAAATCAAATCAAAATCATGAAAATCGGAAGAAATCTGGAAAATAATGCGAAAACTAAGTTTGAAATGAGTTTGAAATGTTTGCATGATGCAAGAAAATAAGCATGGGAATATATGCATGAAAAAGGATAACAAAATGTACAAATGATTGCACGGGTGAAATATGTAAGCTTCTAGGGGCCTTCATGCAAAAAAATACATGTTTCTAGGTAAGGACTGAGATTTTCATGGTTTAATCTGCAAAAATGTTAAAGAACACATTTTTATGCAATTTTAGGGAAGTTGGGGGTTAAATGTGCAAAACTGTGCATTTTGGGTAAAAATTAAGATTCCTGGGGTCCAATATGTAAATATACCAACAAAACATGTACTCCATGCTATTTTAGAGAAATCCAAGGTTAAATGTGCTAATCTATATGTTCTTGGGTGAAAATATGAATTTCCAAGGTTTGATTTGCAAATGTACCAAAAAAAACATGTGCCTAGTGCAATATTAGAGAAGTTTAGGGCTTGATATGCAAATCTATGTATTTCTGAGTGAAAACATGAATTTCCTGGGTTTGGTTTGCAAATGTGCCAGAAAAACATGTATTTAGTGCAATATTAGAGAAATTCAGGGCTTAATATGCAAATCAGTGGACTAATGATGAAAGAAAACAAAGTTTGAGGTTTTATGCCAAAAATTTGGGATCTGAAAGTTTATAATAAAAATGCATGAGTCAAACTGCAAATTTCCAAGACAAAACGTTATTTAAAAGATTTATAACTAAATGCAGGGACTGGGATGCAAGATGAGAGGATCTAAATGCAAGAAAAGAAAAGATGAAAGAGTCTCTTTTAAAAGAAGTTTTAAAAAAAAACTCTTTCTTTTAAAAGAAACTCGACGGTTGCCGGCAACTGCACCTCTCCAGCGGCAATCGTCTAGAAAGCCATCCAAGGCTTCCCCGACGCCTGATCTTGCATCCAATCGCTGGAAAAGCTAGAGGGAAGAAGGTAGAGAAGATCTAGTGGCTCCGATAGTGCTTTGAACGGCTTGGTTCCTCCCCCATCTCGCTCACTGACGTCGCAATTCCGGCGATGAGCTCAAAGAGGAAGAAGCTCTTGGAGGCTGTAGCACGGTGTTTTGAGGCTTCTGGAAGGTCATCGTGAAGAAGAGGAAGGTGCTCGAGCCAGCGGACGCCAAAAGGGGAGCGTACTCATCCTTCCCGATCTACCTTGTCGTCGACTACATCTTCTCTGACCAGCTCGACTATTGGAGGAAACAGAGGCTTCAAGACATTGAGTTACACCTTAGGAAGAGCAAGGGGAAGGAGATGAAGATTCTCCAATGCTCGGGAGAGAGCTGCGATGCGTGAGCTTCCCGGACAATCTTCACCGCTAGTCATCTTCTTCGACGATGGTGAGTGTTGCAGACGGTGAGCTGCTTCCAGTGGCTTCGAGAGTGGTTGTCGTGGGTTCCAAAGAAGTGGAAAAGTAGGAGGAAGGAAATCCTAACTAATCCTCAACCTCTAGGACGCGAACCACACAATGGATTCGTGTCCCCACCTAGCTCACCGAAAAATGGATCCAACGGCTAACAGAACTTGAAATTCCAACAAGGGAGCTTCAATTCTCCACTGGAATGACTCCATGGAGGCTGAGGAGGACCTAGGGAACAAAATGCAACCAAAATTTGCTTGATAAGTGGCTTACCTAAGCTGGCAGTGGGTGTGGAGTGTTTGTGGTCGCCAAAGCTCACCGGAGACGGTGACCGGAGCTGGCCTGGGCTTTGAATTGCTCCACCTCTAAGTCTCCTCAATGATCTGATCCTCCTCTGATTGCTCTAGTTGGTGGTTGCTTTGATTTGGTGGTCTCCCCTTTGATTTTTTCTTAGTTTCTCTTTTTTTTTCTCCTCCTCCCTTTTCTTCTTCGCAAATGGGGGTATTTATGGACTTGCAAGGGCTAGGTTGTTTGGGTTGTTATGGGGAGTTTGTTGAGGTTGTTATGATGAAGTGGGAGGTGGTAAGGTTGTTAGGGATTATTTAGGTTGTTATAGTTTGTTGAGGTTGTTATGATGAAGTGGGAGGTGGTTAGGGTTTGTTTTAGGTTGTTATAGTTTGTTGAGGTTGTTATAAAGGAGTGGGAGGTAGTTTAGGGTTTGTTTTAGGTTGTTATAGTTTGTTGAGGTTGTTATGAAGGAGTGGGCGGTAGTTAGCTTGTTAGGGTTTGTTGAGGTTGTTATAGTTTGTTGAGGTTGTTATGACGAAGTGGGAGGTTGTTAGGTTGTTAGGGTTTGTTTAGGCTGTTATAGAAGTTTGTTAGAGTGAGGGTTAGGGTTGAGGTAGGGTAAATTAGGATTAGGGTTTTGGTAGGATTAGAGTTTATTAGGATTAGGATTTTGGATTAGGGTTTTTTGGCTAGGTTTAGGGTTTTAGGTTAGGTTTTATTAGGTTTATGGTTTCATATTAGGGTTTAGGCTAGTTTTAGGATCTAGCTGCAAGCATATGGGGTGTCTACAGATGCCCCTCCCTGAGCAAGGTAGGAGGACGAATGGAACAGAGACTGATGCTCGAGATTGACAAAGACACCCCACCCACTGTCATAAGGAAAAGAGAACTGATTAAGAAGACCACTGCTTTTAGAGCATACACCGAGAATCAAATGGCACAAACTTATCAGACTTGTGAACCGAATAGTTTGGGTTATCAGCCCAAGTGATAGTTTAAAATATCAACCAAAATGATAGTTTATGATATCCGCCTAAGTGATAGGTTAGGATATTAGCCTAAATGATAGTTTAGGATATCAGCCTAAGTGATAGTTTAGGATATCGGCTTGGGTGATTATTTAGGATATCAGCTTAAATGATAGTATAGGATATCAGCCTGGGTGATAGTTTAGGATATCAGCCTAATTGATAGTTTAGGATATTAGCCTAAATGACAGTTTAGGATATCAGCCTAAATGATAGTTTAGGATATCATCATGGATGATAGTTTAGGATATCAGCCTACGTGATAGTTTAGGATATCGGCCTGGGTGATAGTTTAGGATATCAGCCTAATTGATAGTTTAAGATATTAGCTTGGGTGGTAGTTTAGGATATCAGCCTAAATGATAGTTTAGGATATCAGCCTGGGTGATAGTTTAGGATATCAGCCTAAATGATAGTTTAGGATATCAGCCTGGGTGATAGTTTAGGATATCAGCCTAAAGGATAGTTTAGGATATCAGCCTCGGTGATAGTTTAGGATATTTACCTGGGTGATAGTTTAGGATATCAGCCTAAATGATAGTTTATGATATTAGCTTGGGTGATAGTTTAGGATATTAACCTCAATGATAGTTTAAGATATCAGCCTAAATGATAGTTTAGGATATCAGCCTGGATAATAGTTTAGGATATCAGCCTAAGTGATAGTTTAGGATATTTGCCTAAGTGATAGTTTAGGATATCAACTTAAGTGATAGTTTAGGATATCAGCTTAAGTGATAGTTTAGGATATCAGCCTAACTGATAGTTTAGGATATTAGCCTAAGTGATAGTTTAGGATATTAGCTTAAATGATAGTATAGGATATCAGCTTGGGTGATAGTTTAGGATATCAGCCTAAATGATAGTTTAGGATATCAGCCTGGGTGATAGTTTAGGATATCAGCCTGGGTGATAGTTTAGGATATCAGCCTAAATGATAGTTTAGGATATCAGCCTAAGTGATAGTTTAGGTTATCAGCTAAGTGATTGTTTATGATATCAGCTTAAGTGATAGTTTAGGATATTAGCCTAAGTGATAGTTTAGGATATCGGCTTGAAGGGATGTATCTTTTTGTTCTGTTTCTTCTGAAATCAGAATCTAGAGGGATTGGACTTCATCCATCTTGGAGTGAAGTCAAGGAGAATGTCTTTGAACACCGTCCTCTCAGACGCGAATCAGGAAGACACGGATAAGGATCATCCAAACTTCACTGGGGAGATGTGGAACCTGTCAATTGAGATTAGGTCGGTGACAGACTCCTAGGCAGGATGATAACAAAGAAGGAAGAAGATACTGAAAGGCAGCTGACATGCCCCTGGTATCAAGAAATGACAATAAAATTGTGAAGGCTGTAAAGGGCAGGTCAAGGGATACTCGGACAAAGCCAACATCCCTGAACTACCACAAAAGTGTTGGAAGACAAGGATGCAGGGGTCTTGACCAACTGTTTAGCCAAAAGGATTTGCTAGGGGGACCTTCTTCACAAGTACCAGTGCACCCTAGATCATTGCTGCTGTGTGGGATATCAGTTGAGATAGATGGGGATTAGTTATCTATGCCCAACACCGTCGTGAATTCAGAGTGTTTGTGATATTCCAACGATGTTCTAGATCTAATGCTTGACTTGCTGCAGTGTCTTGCTGTAGTTGTCGCTTTGTAGGAGCCATTATGTAATGAATGTCACTTCTCGATAAGAATGTGCGCTTGACCATCATTCCAAAGATAATTTGCACCAAGCATTCTCAAAACAGTCCTCCTTTCCACAAAGTAGCTTACATGCCCTTGGTTGAAGGCTCTAGTTTGGTGTTTTCTCAAGCGCTTGTTATGGGACTTTTGACCAAAGAGCAGCTGACATGCCCCTGATATCGAACTGGCTGGACATCACTCGAGAGTATGGAGTCTTGGAAGCCAGACTGTAACTATAGATGCACTTTGAACCATCGGAGTAATTGAGACTATCACTAGTTAAAGCAAGTGATACATTCACCTAGTGACTGGAAGTATGTATACCCAACTGCCATCTTGTATTGTACTCAGAAGGCAAAAGGAATTATGGTGACTTGACATAGACCATTGATTGAGATTGCAGCCTGACTTCGACTAGTATGTCTAGGGTGTGTTCTGCTCAACCATGGTGTTTTGATAGTTCTGTATTTGGTCGTGCTACCATAGGGAATTCTCTTGATTGTATTTTGAAAAATTCTGGAATGCTACGAGGAGATCACAGTCACACTGCTGTCTCCACCAATCATCCGCATTTAACCAAAGATCAACTAATAGGTACCCCAGCTGTACATTTTAACCCCAAAGAATAACAGAAATGCCCATAGTTAAAATTCTGGCCCAGTTATTACATTCAATGTGTAGTGAATTGCTTGATGTATGTGTCTTGACAAATAACAACCGACCTGCCTTTGATAAACAGAGTAGCAGATTGTGTGAGCCTGGCTAGAAAGCAGCTGACATGCCCCTAACATAAAAGGTGCACGATGCTCAATGAAAATAGAAGGCTGATTAGAAAATAGCAAGGCAAAACAGATGCCCCTGGCATCAAGTCAGGCTATCGCAGGAAATGTTGCGCACTACTCGGGGTTGTAAAGACTTGAGGATTAGGTTGTGACTGTAGGCACACTTTGAATCACTGAAGTGGTTGATACTGATTCTGGTTGGGCCAAGTGACATAATTGTTTACTGATTGGAGGCATATATATTCATCCACTGTCCTAAGCTATACTCAAATGGCAGGATGAGATGTGATAAATCGTAGTCTATCTTAGGTTGGCATGCCAAGGCTATTCTCTATTTTGCTGCTTATTGTGTCATTGTGTTTTGATTGTAAACCTGTGCTTGGCCATGTTATCATCAGGCATTCCCTAGATCATGTTCTCCACACTTGAACTACCGTGGAGGAGTCACTGTTGTGCTATTGATACTGCAAGTCCATGTAGCTCATGCACTAATAGGTGTCCTTAACTGTATATGCACTTCGACCGAAGAGTAGCTGAAATGTCCCTAGCTAAAAGCACTCAGCAAAATCCTATTGAGCCAATCAATATTCAAGCAAAGAGATTCATCCAAGCAAAATTGTGATGATTATGATTATTATGGTAGACTCTATTATTGTGAGCTATTTAATTATTTAAGAGTGACGTATTGTTTGATCAAAAAACACATGTCTTGTTGATTAGGTGTGATTTTAGTTGCTTGTTATCTACATTTATTGCTTTGCTTGTTCACTGAGTTCATTATTTGGATCACTTGCTTGCTTAGTTCGATTGTTTGTTTGCCCTCAATTAGGCTGAAAAGTTGTATGCTTGTTAAAGGAGGAGGACATCCTTGACTCAGTTGACGCTATAGAGACTCACAAGCCGTGGGTGGCTCTCAATGAGTAGTGGTGGCGCTTAAACTCATTGTAAGGTAGTGTAATGGATCTAGCTCCATGCCAAACCCTTTAAGGTCCTGCACTTGCTTTTTGATATCATTGACATTTCTTTTACTCCCTCATAGACGTGCGGTTTCACTCTAACCTTGACTTGGAGATAATAAGCACCCGATCTATTCAAGAGGCCTTTATTGCAAGAGAGTGGGTCAGTCCCTCAAAGGATACTCCAACACCTCTCCAAGGTATGGTAAGGGTAGAGCTACAATGCATGCCTCTCACTCTTGGGCTGACTTCTATCTTTGCCTTCTGTCCTCTCTATTCTTTTATGCCCTTGCGAATGTATGTTTTCTTTTCAAGCTCACACACTTAGTCACTCCTAACATTTTATCTCCCCTTGGAGGTGCAGGGTCCTTGCAAAGTTGGACATTTCGTCGGGCTTTAATGTATAGTGGCTCCCTTGCTAACTTGGTCATCTGAGTAGTGACAACTAAGGAGAGATAATCCATTCCGACATAGGCAAGCTTTTCCGATTTTCGTCATCAGGCAGAATGTTATTGGCAAGCAAACTATTACTTTTATTATTCTTAATGATTTTCTATTTTGTGTTTTTCTTTATTTTCAACTTTTGTGCTTTTTCTATTTTTTTTGTGTTTTGATATATGGTGATGCAAAAAGAAAAAACAAAGGAAACAAAGGAAAAGGATACAACTCCAGTCCTTGTTGCTGCTGTTTTGTCAATGCCATTGGGGTTCATAGTGACTCCTAGCAGTGCCACTGGAAATCAGAATCAAGGCAGGTGTAACCGAAGCTATTAAAACTGTTATTGAAACTGAGACTGTCACTGTGAATGTTGAATCTGCTGGTGACATTAGGACTGTGCCTGTTGTTGGAGTTGATATCTGCTGTGACGGCTGTCTCCTACCAGATCCAGGGTATTTGCAAGAGTTGGGTCAGATCAGTGCATGGCAAACTGGCAAAATATTGGCTAGCCCCCCCGCAGAAGAACCAGAACAAGAGTGGCACACGTGAGTGTCATCGGACAGAACTTGGGGAAAGGCAGGAGGACGAACAAGGCTGATGAGACTTGATGGATTCCCCAGGAAAGAACTGGGAGAGAGAGGATAAACCCCTGAAGTTCCAGCATCCTCGAAGCTTGCCGGCTCAGACAAGGTAAGGTCAGCTATTCTAGGGTGTGCATGTGCATGTGCAGGTGTATGTGTGTGCTGCCTCTCGTGGGTGGACGACAATGTCTCCATTGTCAATCAAATCCTCGATAGCATTCCGGAGAGCAAAACACTTGTTCGTCGAATGTCCATGAGTGCGATGGAACTAGCTGAACAAGCTTGTGTTATACCACTTGGGAAGTAGGTCCGGTAATAGACGAACCTCCAGTAGCTGTAAGAACGGCACAACTCTAGGAAAGAAGCCACTCAACGAATCCTTGAGTGGGGTGAAGTCACTTTCCCTACGACGAGGTCGCCTTTGCCGTTGTTGTTGCCCTTGTTGAGTTGACGCAACGTGACGCACCAGCTCAACAGTGGTGTGTGGGTGTGTAATGCATGCAGAACTAGATGCTGGTGAGGGTACAAACATAGATGTGGGTGCTGCAACCTGTGTGCCAACGACAATAGTCCCATTGTCGATCAAAGTTTAAATGACATCCCGCAGAGTGTGGCAATTATCAGTTGAGTGCACCTGGGCTCGATGATAATCATAGTGTGCACTCATGTCGTACCACAAAGGAAGTGAAGTTGGTAGGGGACGTGAATCGAGAAGTCTCAGAAGCGACACAACCTGAGGAAAAATAGCACTCAACGGCTCACCCAGTGGAGTGTAGTCACTTTCAATGCGATGGCCTTGCTTTTGCTTAGGTTGCTATCCTTGTCGAGCCGATGAGACGTGATGCATTGGCTTGATGGTGGAAAGTGTGTGTACAGTGTGTAGTGATGACCTATGTGTTGGGACGTGAACCTGATGCTGAGGTGGGCAATGAGTATGCTGTGCTGTGTGTGGTGTTGAGTGCGAGAGCAATAGCTGTGGCACCGGTACGGCTTCGGGCGATGGACTCAAGAAATGCTGTATTCTCGCACAACTAATAGGTTGGTCCTTAAGTGATTGTGATGCATGCTGTGACAAGTGCAGTTGTGGTGCAGGAGGTAGAGATAACACCCCATCGCAGGAGTAGTGTGAATCTGGGGCGATGGTATGGGCGATAGAGCAGTGGGGTGAGCCAACAATGTTATAGTGGTTTGCACTGGAACCTCAGAGGCCAAAAGAGGAGGACTCTTAATAGGATAATAGAAAGAGCCATGTGCTCAAGCCTCCAGCCAAAGTTCTCAAGCATTGAGCCTACATAGTCGAAGACCCATCAAAGGATAGGTCAGAAGGCGAGAGTGGAACAGGAGTGGTCCCTAAAACAGACGCA
>JAMKQA010034658.1:0-11009 GCA_024699735.1 Posidonia australis | reverse complement strand
CATCATCCTCAAAAGGTAAAGGAAAGCAAGTTGGTTCCTAAAGAAAGTGATATGTAATATATTGTTTTGCCTTGTATTATATTTATCGACTTGTATTAAGATATTTCAGTGTTGTATTAGCTACTTTTTAGTAAAAACTTTGAATGTGTAAAATCTTATGATGAATATTCAAATTAATTTTTTTTTATGAAATCTGTATATGTGTACGAATAATGTACTTGTGAATGTATTTGAATGTCATTTTACTAGGTATTTGAATGTCAATTCTATAATGTATTGTATTTTTTTTTTAATTGCCCAGTATTAGTGAGGACATTTCCTCGCTATATGATCGCAAAAATAGGACATAGCGAGGACAATTCTATGATCGCAAAAAATAATTGCCCAGTATTGTAGGAAAAGGAAATGTCCTCGCTATATACTCGCAATTTCATTGCTAAAATTGGAACGACGATACAATCTCATTATATTTAGCGAGCATTTACCGAAGAGTTACGAGGATATAACGAGAACATTACGATGAAATATTTCCTCGTAATTTCCTCGCTAAATTTACACGAGCACATTGCGAGGATATATCCACGTAGTATTGATTTAACGAGTTACATAGCTACAAGAATAATTATTCCTCACGAAGTCCTCGTTAAACTATGTAACGAGGATTTTGTGAGGAATTAGCGAGGACTTTGCGAGGAATATTGTCCTCGCAAAATGTAGATTTTCTAGTAGTGAGAAAAGATATCTGTAGATTAATGTGCCATCAAGGAGAAATCAAGATAGAGAAAGAACAAGACAATTCTTTGTAATTATTATGTAATTTTATAATTATATACTCCTAAGAAACATATATTAATCTCCCAAACATCCCACATACCTAGGAAAATAGGAACATCCATGAAGCAAAGTAGAAAACCTTAGAAAAATCTCAAGCATAGATCCAGGAGTAAAATCGACATACCGAAATTATTCGTCATATCAAATTGTCCGACCGTTGTAAAAATTAGAGTAAAATCAGCATACCGAATTATTTCGGTATACTGAACCAGTTACCATTGGAGAAAAAATATAGATGTTACACACACATTTCCCTTAACATTTTCCTATAAATAGGACCCTCCATTGAACTCCCAAGAGATACATACACTAGAGCTTTATTGAGAAACCATTGTGTGAGCTTCCTAAGTCCAAAAACTAGTATTCCATTCACATCCATTGAAAAGAGTTTCAAGAACATTATCAACTACAGTTCTCCAACACTTGAGCCAGAAGCATCATTTCCAACCATCAACCTTGCCAAGTACTTGGGAGAAATAAGAAAAGTAAATGTTGTATTTTTACATTTATTGAGTCCTCTCTTCTCTAATTGTGAAAAGAGAACCCGCGGTTTTAGCGAGATCTTGACGAGGGTTTGTCAAGGTAGTGTAATGGCAAGAACTTGGCCCAGAATAAGATCGAAATAGGGAAATTCTCGAGGGATTCTCCAGGAGTGGACAAAGCTAGGGAGGCTGAACCAATATAAAATTCTTTGTGTCTATCATTGCCTCTCATCCCCTTCTTTGTATAATTTAGTTTAACATTCAAATCCTTGTCATATTCCATTTACTGGTTATTTCTATGAAATTGTAAAATAAGTATTTAATTTGCATAATATTCTTTAATTCACTATTCACCTCCCTTAGAGAAGCCTAAGGATCCTAACAATTGATATGAGAGCCTTGTTTATCTAGGTTTAAGATTTAATCATCTTTTAGATATGGCTTCATCTTCTTATAGTGTAGTGGGACAAAGCATTATAGACTATTATTTTTTGATGAAAATAACTATAATTATTGAAAATGTAGGATCAATATTTATTTAAAATCTATAAATCTTAATTTATGGGACATTATCATAAATGGATATACACCTAATAAAAAGAACTATAAGGAATGGAATGCAAAAGAGAAAAATCTAGCTACATTGGATGCTAAGGGGTTAAATACTATATTTTGTGATCAAGAACAATTTAATAAAGTTTTGAATTGTAATACATCTCATGAAGCATGACATATTTTAGAAGTTATTCATGAAGGAACTAATCAAGTAAAAGAAATTAAAATAAATATGCTTGTTCAAAAATAAGAAATGTTTAAAATGCAACCTTATGAATCTATTAGTGATATATTTACTAGATTTAGCGAGATAACAAATAATTTACAATCCCTTGGAAAATGTTATTCTCAAAGTGATTTAGTTAAAAAGATTCTAAGATTTCTAACTCTAGATTGGGAAAAGAAAATCACTGCTATAAAAGAAGCAAAAGATCTTTCAACATATTCTTTAGAAAGCCTGATAGGAAATCTTTCTTCATATGAAGTTCAAATAAAGGAAAATGATCTTGAAAATATTCCCATATGTAAGAGTATTGCCTTTAATATCTCGATTGAGTCAAATGATTTGGATGAGGAAGATCTCACTCTTATTACTCATAAATTTAAAATTTTCTTTAAAAAAAGGAAGAATTCAAAAGAACAAAAATAATGTAACGACCCAAGTTTTAGGAGTGGTGCTTGGTCAGATAATTAAGGTGAAATCCAGGTGTGTTAGGCTTTGGGAGTCTCAATGCCTAATGTGGGACACGCTCTCAGTGGTGTCTGATGCTTAGATTGTAGGTTTATGGCGTTTTGGCGTGGTATGGTTCGAGTGCTATACTGGCCCTCATAGGAGTTTTGTGGGCTACTCCTAGGCCATGGAGGTTTGATGGTGGGTCTTTGGTGGCACGAGTCACATGGATGTGGAAGGTCACGTGGTTTAGTTTCATGCTTGCGGCTTGCTTTCTTTCCTTCCCTTCTTTATTTTTCCTTTCCTTTCTTTCTATTCTTTCTTTCTCTTCCTGGGCTCCACCCCCACCCCCACCCCTTCCTCCTCCTCCTATTCTTCTTTTTCTTCTCCTCCCGCATGTGAGAGAGCGAGAGAAAAGAGAGAAGGGAGGCAGGAGGGAGAGAAGGTTGAGAAAGAGAGAGAGTGTGTGGGAGATGGTGGGGAGGAGGAGGTTGCAGCTGCCGTTGTCGCATGGAGGAGAGAAGCAGCTCATGGCTGGAGGAAGAGCGTCGCTGTCTGTCCCGCGTCGTCGCATCTTCGGTGGAGGTACGTGCCCCGTAGATTTTATTTTGATTCTAAATTTGTACCATAGGTGCATGTTAGTGTGCTGGTAATTGTAGTAAATTTTATAGCATTTATTGTGCATTTGTGGGCAAATTATGGCCGTATTTATGGTTTGGTGTGAATAGTGTCTCCTTTGTGTTTTCAGTTGTTTTCTAGAGATCCGCTTGATGGATCTCGGTGTTGTTTGTCTGGTTTGGAAGATCTCATTGAGATCTTCATTTTGATATATTGTTTGCATAGTTTGGATTGGTGGTCTGCAAGATTGGACTTTGGGTCCCATTTTGGGTTGCCTTGCAGTTGCCTAGTTCGACATGCCGAACTATTTCGGTATGCCGTTTTTATTGCAGATTGTCCCATCGACCATTGGTTCAGTGGACCAAATTTATTCAGTCTGTCGTGCTGGGAGTCTTGGGTGTTGACAGAATTTTTGGTTCGGTCGACCGAATGTTTCCGGTTTGCCAAATGAGGAGTTTTCGGTCGACCGAGTGGTTTTTCAATTTGCCAATCTACTGCCTTGAGCCCAGGTTCGGTCGACTGTTCCATTACGGTCTGTCGATTCAGACCTTGATCCTGCATTAAGTTATCTTATGCTTTGATTACTATATATATATGTATATATATTAGTCTTGGGGGGGATAAACATAATGGCATAAATGATTAGGATAATCATTAGAATGGTCTAGGGTTTGCCTAAAAACCAATTAGCAAGATTCCACCTAGGATATGGGTAGAACAAAAGATGAAATGATTTAGAAATAGTAAATTCTTTTCCCTGATGGTTTAGACTAGACTTTAGGGATAATGATAGTGTCCTTAGGTCTAGGATTTGTGTGGTTTTGTATGCGGTGCACTAAATGGAGTATTCAGTGGCACTGTTCTTTGTGTTTGAACCGATCTGGCTGTGCTCCCAAGGGACACGAGCCAATAGGTGTTTTACACTTGGTGCAAGAGCGTGTGAGTTCTGGTTGTGTTTGCTTTGCTATTGGTGTTTTTTTTTGAGTTGTGGTCGTGGGTTGAGCATAATGCTTGTGAACCTAGACACTTCCAAGGTGTTTTTGCCTGGGCCTAACAAGAGAGCTGTCGAGGCTGTGTTTTGTTTGTGGTTTCTCGACCTTTGGTTTCCGTGCCGCTGTTAGGCACAATGTTGCTTGAGTTTTAAAGGATATTTAATGGTTTTGAAAAGGTTTTCCAAAAAGAGAGTTTTGGAAAGAGAAAAGTATAGATTTGAAAATGGTTTTGGAAAGAGTTATCCAGTGTTTTCTGTTTGCGTTGGGGGCTGAGATACCTAAGGCTGAGATTCGTCGGGTTTTAGAGGTATGATACTCCTTGACTATCATTTTGAGGCTAGGGTTATGGTCCGCAGGTTGAGGTGTTTCGTGGCATGACGGGGAGGTATGACAATCCTGCTGTCGCTGTGAGCACTGAGGCTCGGGTGTTGTTGAGTGTGGAGTTATGAGACTCCTTCCTAAGCACCGTGTGGAGGGCACCGTGAGGAGGCGTACGCTATGGTGGCAAGTGTAGGTGGGACGCGCGCCTCGTAGCTGGTAGCGTCCTGAGGGCTAGGACTGCCTTCCCAATGAGGGGTTAGCATTGTTGAGGGTTCTCCAGGCAGGGGAATCGTGGGACGACACCGTTCCTACACAGGGTGGCACGTCGTAGCAATGCAGACACCGTGGTTGCTCCTCAGTGGACTGCTTGTGGCCAATGTTGTCTACTAGGCGCCGGACAGTTCGACACATTGTTTGTGCTTGTGTTTATGCGAAGTCCTAGTTTGGGAAATCAGACTCTAGGCCTAAAGGAGGACATAGCTTTGGCACCTATTGAGGCGTAGTGCTTAGGGAGCAGTGGCTCCGTTGTTTTGGGAGCGGAGGCTCCGTGGTTTGGTGTGTGCTTGGATCTAGAGGGGACCATGTTGAGCAGAGTAGAGTCTCTGTAATTGTGCTTTTGGTGTTGTTTTGGGCTTGAGATGGCGAGAGTAGCTTTCTCGTGCATGCATAAAACGTTTTAAAAAGTGCATGCACATGGTTTTGCAACGGAAAAAGAAAAGAATGGTTTTAAAGACATGGTTTTGTGATTTTGTGGCCTGCCAGGCAATGGTAGACTGCCTGGTTTGGTGTTGTGGCATTCGAGAGGGATGCTAGTGCTTGTGTGCTGGGCGTCGGTAGATTGCCCTTTTGAGTTTGGCGGCATCCAGGTGTGATGCCTATGCTTGGTTGCCCTCAGCAAAGGTTGTCAAGTTGTAGGTGGGGTGCATGCTGGGTGACCATTGAGTGGTCACTCGCGTGTACTTTGTTTTGTGTGTTTTTGGCGGGTGCAGGATAGTAGCTGTTGGTTGCTAGTTGCAACCATGCCAGCGACAGCCTCGGGCTTGGCGCGAAAGGCCAAATGCGCGAGGGTCGGTAAAGTCACGGCAAATCAATAAAAATAATGATAAAAATGCAGGAGTCGCCACCTAGTCTATTTAAAAACGGAAGACAAGGAAAACCGCTTAAAACATTCAAATCGTGGGATAAAGCCAATGGAAAAGAAAGTCTTAAACCAGAAATGGGCAAGGATCTCTGTTACGTACGAGGAAGGTATTAAGCACCCTCGTAAGCCCGAAAAATCAGTCTTTCTATGGGTTTCTCGTTTACTTATATGAAATGTCGGCTTTTCAGCCTTTTTTGTACGCCCGAGGGCGATATGCAATGCCATGCTAAGTGAGTGGTGTCTTATGCCAAATAGGAGTGCATGGGTTGTAGGGTGTGTCCTAATGCTCAGAAATGTCACCCGTGTAATGTGTCAAGCCCCAGTGCAAGGATATTGCACGGATATCATCAAAAGATCTAACAACATCGAGTGATTTTCATCCTTGCTTTACTATATGCAAAATATGATCTATCATGCATAAAAAAGGTGAAAACAGAGTGGGGTCTTCCTGATATATCCAGGAGGACAACCAAAGAAAACCAAAAGCAAATCCAAACGGTAAACATGCTAAATACCATGCCAAAAGTTGTTGCGTGCAACAAAAAACAGGCTGGTGCGCCTGAGTGGCGCGCCAGACTGGTGCTCTAGTTTGGTGCGCCACCTATGTGCTCTACTGGGGTGCCAGGAAAGTGTGCCTGGGAAAAAAAATCAGAATGCCATGCAGTGCCATATCATGTAATATGATGCAAACCAGAATGCAATGCCATGTAAAACCCTTGTAATCTTGTAAACTCATCAAGAAATGCATCATTAACATCTATTAAAATCTAAATATGAAAACACAACATGGGTCTTGTGCTCAAGGGCTGTATGCCTCACACAAGATCACACCCTCCCTATGCTAAGTAAGAACAATAAGATTCAGCCACGCTACCTAGATCTGGGTCATGGGCTGATGCATAAGAACCTCCATATAGGAGTTCATGGGGCAATCAGCCTACCAGATTTCAGCAATAGACTGAATATGCAAGGTGCAAAAGGTCTTAAACACAGTGTCATCTTAAGATGAAAACATGCATGCAAAGACATATAATATCAGAGAATCAACACCAGGAAAACCAGAGTCAAAAACATCCGAGAAACCATGCAGATTATGATGCAAACAGGGTGATTTACTCTCTGACCTAACTGGTGCACCAAAATGATGCGCCAAAATGGTGCTCTAGTAAGATGCGCCACTTTGGTGCTCCAGAATGGTGCTCTAGAATGGTGCTCCCCAGAAAACCTGAATCAAACTGCAGTTTGATTCAGAATCTGGTCCAGATTTCAGAGATCGATGACTTTCTTTAATCAAATTAGGTATGCAGGTGATAAAAACTGAAAACATGATAAGATTCAAACAAATGGAAATCTTTTAATATTTGGTTTCAAATCATGCTAAATCATAGGTTAATGGTTGTATACTTGCATAGGATTCTTAATAATATGCATGAGTGAATGAGATCAGTAATATTATGCAAATGGTAAACACAAAGAAGGTATATTGATTGTTAACCTCCTAGCATATGATTGCATGAATCATGGTTCTCTATGTAAAAGAAACAGAGAAGAAAAACAACTCACAGGAATTACATGATGCAGATTTTTATCATATAGATTTTACATGTAGAGTATCTTGTATATGAAACGAGCATCTTATCATAAATGGAAATTATATTTGAAGTTCAAGGCATGTTATATTCGATGCAAGAACTAAGATTAAAGAAAGGAGAGGAGCTTACCTTATCCAAGGTGTTCCTTCTTAGAAAACCCAAGATAATATGATCCTTGTTGCTTTGGAAAGGCTAGAGGTGCTTTAGAATGCAAGGGAATATTCAAGAACACAAGAATGGGTTGCTGGAATCAGTAGATGGCTTGCTCAAGATCTCAAAATGGCTTCCCATGGGGGTCATTATATAGGATTTTGCAAAGATAACTCCCATGGAATGCAGACAGCCTCGTAAATGAAGAGCCTGGCGTAGATTCCATGGCATATTCGCTGGTGAAGGTTACAGACATGAGAGGTGGAAAGCCAGCAGCCAGCAGCCTGAGAAGTGACTGTGCGCCAGCTTGGTGCGCCAGGATGGTGCGCCAGATAGGTGTGCCACCTTGGTGCTCCAGCTAGGTGCGCCACTTTAGTGCTCCTGCTCGGTGCTCCAATCTGGTGCTCTACATTAGTGCCCTAACTTGGTGCTCTCCCCTACCAGTCTGAATTTCTAATTGGGCTGCGGGCCTGCTATAGGTTTGTGGTTGGTTTAGCTGATGGGATTGAGTTTGGCACATCCAAAGCAACATCTGGAAAGTTTAACTATAAGCCACCTCAAATCAGGGTGTCTACAGATGCCCCTCCCTGAGCAAGGTCGAGGGACGAAACGAACCAAGACCAACGCTCAGGGTTGACAAGATACCCCCATTTTGAGGTTACAGAAGGATGGTGTTTGTTGTAGGCAGTAAGTCACTTATCCGGCGGATGCATCGAAAGTCATGACTTGTTGCCAAATGCAAATGCAAATGCGAAATGCGTGCAACTGCTGATCAAAATGTCAGAAATGTGATGCCAGTGCAAAAAAACAAATGCAAGAGCCGATCTTGAAAGTCGACGCAAAACCGATACTTGACGTAAGAATGGATGCTTGTAAGGCGATGCAATGCTGATGCTAGTGCAGAAGTAATGGCAAAGATAAAAGAAAATCCCACACACAGATGGAACCATTAGCAAAGAAATGATAAGTTATCAGACTCATCAACCGGATTATTGAGGGTATCAACCTAAGGAGGCGGGATATGACAAGTCAATCAAGTCTTGTCAACCCGATCACCAGACAGTATGACGGTTGTCAATCGAGTTGTTGTGGATACCAACCCAAAAGAAATGGGGCATGACAAACAGATTATTTGTCAAGTTGAACAGAAGGCCTAGTCCACGCGGACATGGGCAAGCAAAATGATTCAACGCCCGCGAACATCCAAAGAAAAGAACAAGACCTTGACCGCCCAGTCAAAAGGTCAAGCAGCTGGATTTCGCGTCCGCGAAAATCCAAGAAAAAGGATAAGGACCTTGACCGCCCGGTCAAAGGTCGACTCTGACCACCCAGTCAAAAGCCAAGGAAAAGGTTCACACGCCCGCGCGAAACCAAGGAAAAAGGAAAAGAAATGACCTCGACCGCCCAGTCAAAGGTCGACTCTGACCGCACGGTCAAAAGCCAAGGAAAAGGATCTCGCACCAACGAGAATCCGAAAAAAGCAAAGGAGATGACCTCGACCGCTCGGTCGAAGGTCGACTCTGAGCGCCCGGTCAGAAGCCAAAGAAAAGGATAAGGAAATGACCTCGACTATTAGGTCGAAGGTCGACTCTGACCGCCCGGTCAGAAGCCAAAGAAAAGGATCAGGAAATGACCTCGACCGCCCTGTTGAAGGTTGACTCTGATCGCCTGGTTAGAAGCCAAAGAAAAGGATAAGAAAATGACTTCGACTGACCGGTCGAAGGTCGACTCTGACCGTCCAGTCAAAAGCCAAAGAAAAACATAAGGAAATGACCTCGACCGCCTGGTCGAAGGTCGACTCTGATCGCCTGGTCAGAAGCAAAAAAAAAAGGATCTCGCGCCCGCGAGAATCCAAGAAAAGCGAAGGAAATGACCTTGATCGCCCGGTCAAAGGTCGACTCTGACCGCCCGGTCAGAAGCCAAGGAAAAGGATCTCGTGTCCGTGAGAATCCAAGAAAAGCGAAGGAAATGACCTTGACCGCTCGGTCAAAGGACGACTCTGACCGCCCAGTCAGAAGCCAAGGAAAAGGATCTCGTGCCCGCGAGAATCCAAGAAAAGCGAAGGAAAAGACCTTGACCGCTCGGTCAAAGGTCGACTCTGACCGCCCAGTCAGAAGCCAAGGAAAAGGATCTCACGTTCGCGAGGATCCAAGAAATGCGAAGGAAAAGACCTTGACCGTCCGGTCAAAGGTCGACTCCGATCGCCCGGCCAAAAGCCAAGGAAAAGGATCTCATGCCCGTGAGGAAAAGGAAAAGAAAGGAAATGACCTCGACCGCCCGGTCAAAGGTCGACTCTGACCGCCCGGTCAAAAGCCAAAGAAAAGGATTTCGTACACGCGAGAATTGAAGGAAAGTGAAGGAAATGACCTTGACCGCACGGTCAAAGGTCGACTCTGACCGCCCGGTCAGAAGCCAAGGAAAAGGATATCGCGCCCGCGAGAATCCAAGAAAAGCGAAGGGAAAGACCTTGACCGCCCGGTCAAAGGTCGACTCTAACCGCCCAATCAAAAGCCAAGGAAAAGGATCTCGCGCCCGCGAGGAAAAGGAAAAGAAAGGAAATGACCTCGACCGCCCGATCAAAGGTTGACTCTGACCGCCCTATCAGAAGCCAAGGAAAAGGATCTCGCGCCCACGAGGAAAAGGAAAAGAAAGGAAATGACCTTGACCGCCCGGTCAAAGGTTGACTCTGACCGCCTGGTCAGAAGCCAAAGAAAATGATTTCGCACACACGAGAATCCAAGGAAAGTAAAGAAAGGACCGTGATCACCCGGTCAAAGGTCAAACAAAAGGATTTCGTGCCCGCGAAAATCCAAGGAAAGATGGGATAGATGGATCTCGTCTGCCCGGAAGGAGAATCTGGAAAAGTAAAAAGTGATAATCCCTGGATTGTCCCCCAAGAAGGAAACTGGCTGCAATTGCGCACCAGTGGGCAAAACTGTGGCAGTGCTTGCTACTGGTGCTGGTGGCACGGAAACTAGTGTTTCTGCTAAGATGCATGCAATATCCTCTGAAAGAATCTCGTTGGAGTCTTGATCTCAACTGGCTTTGGTTGCGAATTTGGCAAAAAGTTGGGGCATATCTGCAATTTTTCAAAACCGAAAGGGCCTTATTGCAAATTAGCCTGATATGGCAAAGCTCTGATGGTTGTATTGTTGCTATGCTATGATATTTGATATTCTGTTGGGCGCTTACAAGCGTCTGCTCAAATATGATTTGTCGCATCCCTTGTGGGTTATTCTGCACACTTCACGGTGTAAAGGGGCTTTCTGCAAGTCACCCATCCAGTGAATTCTTGCAGACTTGTGCACTTGCTTTTCTTGGCATTTTGCCTTTTGCCTTTTGTAGACTGCAGAGTGCGGAGGACAACAATGCAATTTTCGCAGCCATTCTAGTAACACCCCGGTGCTACACAACAGTACGAGAACTACCCAAGCCTAATTAAAAGTAATTAAGCAGCAATATTAAACAAATAAAGCTAACTACCCAGACCTGTGTGCGGCAAACATGGCTCGAACAAATGCACCAGACTAGACCTGCTCCAACACCTAAGCACCTGAAACAAGAAAGCACACGCGTGAGTGACAGGAATGTCACCCAGTACGCGCCCCAAAACAACACTAAAAGCACATAAAACCTCGCCAGAAAGCGTCATTT
>JAMKQA010034657.1:0-10962 GCA_024699735.1 Posidonia australis | reverse complement strand
AATTTTTGACTCCCATTGAATAGAGAGAACACCTCCCTCTTCTCTCCAAATCTAGGGTTTCATGTGAGGTTCATTTGTGGAGGATTGGATGCTTGGATTTGGGGATTGTATTTGATTTCTTCTTCTCCACTCGGCACAACAGAAGTAAAACGACCTAATGAGGGTTAGAGCTCTGCCACCACATCTCCATCCTACAAAATCAGAAAATTGGGGTGTCTACATCAGGCATTCATCTTTTTGTGGTTTTCCTCGTCTTTCCCTTAAAAGACTAGGTGGCGACTCCCCTTTTCTTTTTCTTTTGTCTTTCCTTGCACCTTCGCCATCTTGGCATGGCTGTGATCTCCTTCCCACTTGCGTGGCTCCGCGCCGGGACCTCCTCGGGTCGGCATGGTCAAGAACTGGCGACTCCGCTGGAGATAACCAGATTCCGGCTTTCAGGTTAGTCTTTCTTGCTTGCTTTGGCTTCATATGTTGTTTGTTTGCCTCGTTGGTGATTGTCAGTTTAGTTAGCGAGCCTTTTGCACTTTATTTCACAAATTGATATGTCACAGCACACACATGCTATATATCATGCCTTTTGATGTGATGGATGTTTTCCTTTTCACAATCATGATGCCACGACACTAGCACATGCCATGATCATGCCTTTTGCTTGCTGCTTGCTTGCCTTACTTGTGTGTTTTCTTCCCCTTTTCTACACTTGACATGCGTAGGAGAGTAGAGACATGTTTGTTTCCCCTTTCTGGTTAAAATAAAACTCACAAACTCAGAGAACAATTAATATGGCAAAACTAGAGACCAAATCAAACTCTCCCCCCCGGTTAATAAAATGCAAGTAAAAGACACTAAAGCATATTGCATGATTGAGCATATAGGGCATGCATTCTTCTCCCCTGAGTCCACCTACAGTCTACGAAGGGCAATTTGGGTAATCCGTTCTATAGCTTTGGCGTAGGACGTGTTGCTAGTTTGTCCCCCCTTGTCCGGGTTCGTGTCAGTGTTAGTAAAGGGTACAGCTCCATGCTACTACTGGAGACGAGGCCACCAACGCACCACTCGTTCACTGCCTGCGCTTTAGCTAGGATTTAGAGCGAGGACCTTTACTTTCTAGCCTGAGTCGGAGACCTATTTACCCATGTATGATCCCAAAGTAGATGACCTTCTAGGAAGCATTTAGTTGGTGAGAGAGAGCATGTTAGTTGCATCCATGTGCATGAATGCCATTCACGCCACCATAACAAACTGCATTTTGTTGTTAGTTCTAACCCTAGCCAGTTTTCTTTTTCCACAAGTAGTAAAGCATGAGTTCCTTAGCCACTGCTCTAGCATTCTTGCCTTGGCTCCCCTGATTGCGACACCTCGTCGCCGATCATCTTTTCCTGAGTTATCCGTCACTTTGACGATAGCTCATCCTAGGATTCATCCCCTTGTTTGCCACCGTAGCCCAGTTCTCGCCCATTCCAGGTCAGCTATGGCCCAGCGTACTAGTAAGTCTCTCCCTGCCACTGTTGTTCCCGAGGGCACCTCCTTTGCGGTCCCTCCTACTCTTGTTGTGTCTCTAGCCAATCCCTCTGTCCCCTTCGTGCATCACGGAGGTTCTGTCGCCCATCGTGTAGGACATCCACTGACCCCGACCAATCTGGAGCCAGGCATTGAGTCCATCTCAGTGACCTCAGCTCGGGTTCCATATGTATCATTGATGGCCCCACTTCCTCAGGGTTTCTTCTCTTCTAGCACTTTACCCACTGTGGCAACACCCCTTGCAGATTCCTTGCCTCCAGGGCAACCTACTTCTATCCCATCCATAATTTCTAAACCTCTGACTCTACCGCCCCTTGATATCCCTGAGGGGTCTCCTGCCGTACAGGTAGAATATCTGCTGACTCTCGCTTAGAGGATCGAGGGCATGGCCTTTGCCATTCATTCCACCACAGACCCTAATATTCTTGAGGCTCCCTGACAGCCTGCTCTGGTGTTCTAGGCATCGACACCACCACCTCAGCCCTCACCCCAGCTCCTCACTGCACCCTCATTAGGTGTGACACCACAGGCTCAGACACACCACATCCCTGCATAGCTTTCAACTCCAGCATTTGGTGGTCACCCCCTCGGGTTGGCAGGAGCGCAGCATCCTCAGAGCATGCAGCCTAGCACCGTACCATTGCAACAGTTATTACTCCCACACTCACCACCCACTGCTACACAGTTTTCTGTTCATCCTCCCTTTGCACACCATCAGGTCCAGGCACCTTCACCTCCACAATCACACCCAGATCTCTTGCACGAATATGCTGGCCAGCATGTCGTAGCACCAGGTGGCATGATGGTGGATCCAGTGGAGCACTTAGGTGCGACCCACACAACATATGTGACCCTTCCCCCTGCTTCATCATCATCATTGGCAGCAGCTCCAGATACCCTCCACGCCAGGGTAGGTAACCTGGAGAGAGCACTTCGACATGTTCAGGGAGGTGATCACCAACCCTACGGATTCCGAAACGTTTGTTACTTCCTAGAGGTGACACTCCCACCACAATTCCAAATCCCAGATTTCGAGAAATATAACGGTAAGGGTTGCCCCATTCACATCTTCGGGCATATTGCGGAGATCTCGCTCAACTTCAGGGTGACGAGAGGCTACTAATCTGCCTCTTCCAAAAGAGTCTCACCGGTCCAGCCCACAAGTGGTTCACGTCGCTTGACATGGGCTGATCAAGACTTGGAACGACCTCTCGCAGGCGTTCATGGACCAGTATGCCTTTAACCTCGACTTGGTCCCAAAAAGGGAGGACCTTGTCGCCACAAAATAGAAGCCCAACGAGCCATTCAGGGAGTATGTCGGCCGATGGCGTGCCCTTGCATCACAATTAAAGGATAGGCCCTCCAATGAGGAGTCTATCAAAATCATTATCCAAGGAGCACAGCCTGATGTTGGGGCTCTGTTGAGCATTCAAGCTGTCACCACCTTCCCATCTCTGATTTGGGTAGGCGCGTGCATAGAGAGCTCCCTCCGCAGTGGTAGCTTCCCTGCGCTCGCCGCTTTCGCCAAACAAGCCTCATCTTCCGATCACTAGGCGAGCAGTAGTACTCGCAACGGTGCTGGCACCAGTTACCCTAAGAGGTGGGATCCTCCCAAGCCTGCCACCACATACGTAGGGTCACCTGCCACGCCCGTCAATGTGGTGAACCAACCAAGCCTGAGTCAGTTAGTTTATGCACCCACATCTAGGGCACCGCACACACAACAGATCACTACCACCGCCCAACCAAGGTATCCAGCGGCACCGGTCCGGCAAGGACCCCGCCTAGGGCAGAGAAGGCCTCTGCATGCTGCCCGACCATATACACCACTTGTTGAGCCGCTGAGTGCCATCCTCCCTAAGGTGGTGTCACTCCTAAAGCTCTCGGAGATCCACCCCCACTGCATCCTGTTCCGGGGTGGTATAACACGAGTCTATACTGCAATTTCCACCGTTGCGCGGGTCATTCGACAGATAATTGCATGGCTCTTCCGAACTCCATGCAGGACTTGATTGACTGCAATGTCATCGTTATTGACACTCAAGAGGCACAAACTACACCTGCACCACCACTTGTATAGGCACAAGCACCATCAACTCATACCAACATTGTCAACCAGCCCATGCCTGCACATGACAACTCAGCAGGCACTAGGGCCTCAGGAATCCATTTCCTCTCTGCTTCTGGGTCTACGACATCTGTAGTAGACCCCTCTAATCTGATTCACACTAGGGGTAATCCCTCCCCTACTCATTTTATCATCTGATTCATGCCGGTCCCGAGTTAACGGTCCACATGATACGGCTGACCGCAAGGGTGGAGCTTACCACCACACCGCTGACCACGCATTTTGGGACACCCATTGGCCCACTTATCTTGTCCAACTGCCTGCCTAGAACTTTGTCCGACCTCTTACCTAGATTCTTGTCCAATCTCTTGTCTAGATTCTTGTCCAACCTCTTGCCTAGATTCTTGTCCAATCTCTTGTCCAAAATCCTATCCAATCTTGTTCAACCTCTTGCCTATAATCTTGTCCAACCTCTTACCTAGTATCCTATCCAATATCTTATCCAACTTCTTACCAAGATTCTTGTCCCATCTCTTGTCCAGAATCCTGTCTGATCTCTTGTCCAACATCTTTCCTAGAACGCTGTCCAATCTCCCATTCAGCATCCTGTCTAGTATCTTGTCTAATCTCTATTCCAACGTCTTGTCTCGTATCTTATCCAGCCTCTTGTCTCGTATCTTATCCAGCCTCTTGCTCAGCTTCCCATCCAATATCTTGTCTAGCCAAACCCCCTCATCAGCCAGCCCCTCAATCTTCTAGGGCGGTCCCTTGTTTAGTCCCTACTTCTTCAACCAGGCAGGAGCAGCCCTTTGCAAACATCACAACTCAACTGAAGAAGGTCAAGGCTGATATCTCCATTTGGGATCTCATCTGTACTTCTTCAGAGCGTCAAGAGACCTTCCTAAGGGTCTTTCAGGCTGCTCGAGTCTCCCCCACCATAGAACCGTCCGCTCCTAAGAATATGGTGGGCATGATTGCAAAGCCTTATGTCATTTCTTTTTTCAGTGAGGAGTCACCCTTAACAGGTGTTAAACATAACCAGTCCCTGCTCATTACGACGCAATATCAAAGCTTCTAAATTCCCCTCACGCTGGTGGATAACAGTGCAAACTTTAATGTCTGCCATTTGCGTATAGCAAACAAAATCGGATTCAAAGCCGAGGATATCATACGAGCTGCGAAGGGAATGTTGGCTTTTGATAACACGCATCACGACGTGTTAAGGGTGCTGGTTACTCCTCTCATCTTAGGGCTTGTAGTCCTCGACGTCGAATTCTATATTGTGGATCTGGAGCCCTCTTTCAATCATCTTCTTGAGTACCATTGGTCGCACAAGCATCAGGCGATCCTCTCGACCCTCCACCGCATGGTTAAGCTTCGCTGCGGCAATGACACAGTTGTTGTTACAATGGAAGATCTTGACAAAGAAAAGGTGAAGTCAGTCTCCACTATCTCCCTCCAGACCGTCTACTTTGATCCTAAACCGTTTGCTGTCATGTTCTGGGTCAACCGTTTCGAGCCTATCAATTTCATTCCGACCTTCGAGCGTGTTAGTCACTTGACCGTTCGTGGCAATCCCCTCAGGATGATCGAAAACATATGTCGCAAATGGGGATACAAGAAAGGAACACCACTCCAGCGACACGGCCAAGGAATCTCCGAGCCCATCCAAGCAAAAGAAAAGCGAGAGCTCGAGGGATCAAGCTACAAGCGATAGCTGCACGAAGAAGGATAGGCTCACACCAGGAGGTACAATCAGATTTTTATTCCATCGAACCTCACTAACTTTGTCAGTGCAGGGATACTTGATCCCAATCAGAGTCAAGCTACTACTGAAAAGAGTCAATGTCAGATGGTGCAATCACAGCCTCAGTCGCCGACAGTCACTTCAACAGCATCAGTTACCGCTCAAACAGCAAGTTGTCGTACCAACAGAGTCATAAGTGCAGTCCCACCAAGCCTTGGAAAACAGTTACACCGATCACACAGTCTGGATAAGTTAGAGGCAGAGCAATTCAGTCAATGAGCAAGTCAGTGACCTAGAACTACCGCCTCAAGAGAAGTTATCGGTCAAAGGAAAGGACCTTGAGTTAAGCTCAAAAGGAAAGTCGCATGACATCATTCCCATCAGCCAGTCGCAGTACAGCCGCTAGCCAGTATCACTCCTTTGTACATCAAAAAACACCAAAGGCCGAAGCAACAAATCAACCCGGTCAGTCAGTAAACCTCTTGGTCCAAGAACCGAAGGTCATTTATCAAATTCAGTGTGACCACAATAAGGAACCATCAGGCACAGAAATCATAGTACCTTCTCTCCTTCAACGTTGCCAATCCAACCTTCAAAGAAGAAATCCAGTCAAAGCTCATCGCTTATGAAGAAGAGGATAATGACATGGAAGATGGCGATACACTTGAATTCCAGCCTCATGACAATGATCTAGAAGGACCAAATTTACATCCGGCAATCCAGTCTTACGGACCAAACATCTCCAGGACGGTCGAGACGAATTCCGACCTAACCCCGCATGGTCCCTACGTTATCAAGCCAATTTATTCGAGCGGTGTAGCAATCCTCGGAGACATGGATAGTGTCGAGCTACCTGAGCCAGGCAACACATGTTATCTGAAGTACTACCAATGAACAGAAGGCGTGTATCCTGGCCTTGCAAAGTATCCTTTCGTGCATCGTGCATCATCCACTACTCCATCATGCATGCATATTTCAAAATAATCAGTGATCCAAGTGTATTTAATCCATAGCATTTGTCTTTTTATTTTCATGCGCACACAGTAACTTAAGCATCAATAACTACGTCCACCCATGCATAAAAGCATCAGCATCACATCCTGATGACGAGAATCGGAATAGCTAGCCTGCTTGAGAATGGCCTAGACCTCTTCAGTTGTCACTACCTAGACTTCCTAGCAAGCGAGGGAGCCACCACCCAAACGTGGTTAGGCCAAATGTCCAAACTCCCATAGGGACTTACACCTCCAGAGGGAGATAAAATGTTAAGAGCGAGCATGAGTGTGAGCCTAAATGAAAAAAAAAATCCACAATGGCATAAAAGAAATAAGAAGACAGAAGTCGAAGACAGAAGCCAGCCCTAATAGAGAGAGGCAAGTAGGCCAACTCTATCCCTACCACTCACCTTGGGGAGGAGTCGAAGTGAACATCTCAAAGATCCAAGCAACCCAAGGGACTAGCCACCCCTTGCATAAAATCCAAGCAGTCCAAGGGACTAGCCACCCCTTGCATAAAATCCCAGCAGCCCCCTCAAAATTCAGATGTCCATTAACCCCTAGCGAGGGTTAGAGCGAGGCTACAAGCCTAATAGGGAGAAACGAAATAAGTCAAAAGCCGAAAAAGTAGGTCTAAGTCTCCAAGAGTTCGGCACGGAGCCTAACCTACTGAATAATCCATCCGAGAGAGCCACCAACAGCCTAGAAGTCCTAGTAGTGTCTTGTGAACCGAGGTCTTCTTCTTTTCTCATAGCAGGCATGATTAGCGTTCCAAATTCATTCTAAGGGATGATACAACATAACACCATCATGCTTGCATGCATTGTCACTCATCCACTTTGCAAGGTCCCGCTAGGTCCCAAACCAGGGGCATGTCAACTGCTCTTCAACCAAAGACCTAACAGAGGATATCGTACGCCAGGGCATGTCAGCTGCCTTTGTGGTGATAACCTTCCTCGTCAACCAGGGTCATGTCAGCTATCTTGTTGGTTGACCCTTCTTGGGACAGTATCTTCGTCTAGAACATGTTGTCTGCTCCATAGCTCGAGCACAGAAACGAGGACAATAAAAGCCATGAGCCTTTGAGATTAGAGCAAAGTCAGAATATCCGTACACCCTACTCAGCAGGCGAGAGCATAGGCAACAGTCGAGTGCCAACGTCAGACTACCAAGAAAACAACCAGTGACACAACAGTGAACCTAGAGAGATGTCAGAAACCATCCAACAAGTCTGCCTTCTTCGAGGAGGAATAATGCCCTCGTGAAACCCTTCTAGCCAAGCTCCTTGCATAAGTGCAGAATCCAACCAGTAGTTTATCCATATCAGCCATCAAATGAACAGACAAAGTAGTCACACAGCAAAACAAGCGAGCTAGAGACCAACTCGGTTCACACTTGGTAGTTCCCAGCCGCTACCTGTACACCGGCAGCGACTCGATTGACTCTTGGTGGTTCCCAGCCGCTGCCTGTACACTACATTGTCAATCATGGCAGTTCCCAGCCACTGCCTGTACACCGGTAGCGACGCGGTTCACTATTGGAGGTTCCCAGCCACTGCCTATACACCAGCAGCGACTCGGTTCACACTTGGCAGTTCCCAGCCGCTGCCTGTACACCGGCAGCGACTCGGTTCACTCTTGGCGGTTCCCAACCGCTGCCTGTACACCGACAGCGACTCGGTTCACACTTGGCGGTTCCCAACCGTTGCCTGTACACCGGCAGCGACTCAGTTCACACTAGGCGGTTCCCAACCACTACCTATACATCGGCAGTGACTCGGTTCACACTTGGCGGTTCCCAACCGCTGCCTGTACACCGGAAGCGACTCGGTTCACTTTTAGCGGTTCCCAGCCGCTGCCTGTACACCGACAGTGACTCCGTTTACTCTTGGCAGTTCCCAGTCACTACCTGTACATCCGTTGCGACTCAGCTAACTCTTGGTGGTTCCCAGCCGCTGCTTGTACACCAGCAACGACTCGGTTCACACTTGGCGGTTCGCAGTCGCTGCCTGTACACCGACAGCGACTCGGTTCACTCATGGGGTTCCCAGCCACTGCCTGTACACCGACAGTGACTCGATTCACTCTTGGCAGTTCCTAGCCGCTGCCTATACACCGGCAGTGACTCAGTTCACTCTTGGTGGTTCCCAGCCGCTGCCTGTACACCGACAGCAACTCAGTTCACTCTTGGCGGTTCCCAGTCACTGCCTGTACACCAGCAGTGACTCAATTCACACTTGGCGATTCCCAGCCGTTGCCTGTACACCGGCAGCGACTCTGTTCACACTTGGCGGTTCCCAGCCACTACCTGTACACCGGCTGCAACTCGGTTCACACTTGGTGGTTCCCAACCGTTGCTTATACACCAGCAGCGACGCGTTCACACTTGGCGGTTCCCAGCCGCTGCCTGTACATTTGCAGCGACTCGGTTCACTCTTGGCGGTTCCCAGTCGCTGCCTCTACATCGGCAGCAATTCAGTTCACACTTGGTGGTTCTCAGCCGCTGCCTATACACTGGCAGCGACTCGGTTCACTCTTGGCGGTTCCCAACCGCTGCCTGTACATCGGCAGCGACTCGGTTCACTCTTGGCGATTCCCATCCGATTCCTGTACACTAGCAGTGACTCGTTTCACACTTAGTGGTTCCCAGCCGCTGCTTGACACCGACAGTGACTCGGTTCACTCTTGGTGGTTCCCAGCCACTGCCTGTACTCCTACAGCGACTCGATTCACTCTTGGCGGTTTCCAGTCGCTTGTTCGCACACCGATAGCAGTTTGGATTTTCCTTGTCTCTTCCAATTTACCTTGGTCCCATCCCAAACGAATCTCAGTGTCACCCTTTGCCTTTGAATTCCGACCCTAACCGATGGATTCAAGGCGCCCCTTTTCCATCTTCTTCTAGACTACCAGACCGAGTCTAGATTATCCCATCCCAGATTCTATCCGGACGGACGAATCTTGGTGCCACCCTTTGCCTTTGAATTCCGACCCTGATCGGCAGATTCAAGGCCGCCTTTTCCATCTTCTTCTAGACTACCGAACGGAGTCTAGATTGTCCCATCCTAGATTCTATCCAGACAGATGAATCTTGGTGCCACCCTTTGCCTTTGAATTCTGACCCTGACCAGCGGATTCAAGGCCCCCTTTTTTCCATCTTCTTCTAGACTACCGGACGAAGTCTAGATTGTCCCATCCCAGATTCTATCCGAACAGACGAATCTCGGTGCCACCCCTTTGCCTTCGAATTCTGACCCTAACTGGCGGATTCAAGGCCACCTTTCCATCTTCTTCTAGACTATTGGATGGAGTCTAGATTGTCTCATCCTAGGTTCGCCTCAGATGGACGAATCTTGATCCTTCTATCAGCAGCCTGATAGCCCTAACTATCCGGTAATGAGTCTGTCAACTCATTAGTAGGCTAATTGCCCTAACTATCTAGTAATGAGTCCGTTAACTCATCAGTGGGCTGATAGCCCTAACTATCTGATGCTGAGTCCGTCAACTCATCAGTGGGCTGATAGCCCTAACTGTCCGGTCGGTAGGTCCATCAACTTACCATGCCTTGTCCTTTACTTGCAAGTTTGATAGTCTTATCGAATGCCCCTTCTCTTGGGCTGATATCCTGAACTATCCGGTTGACAACCGTCATATTATCAAGAGCGGGCTGATACCCCCAGACTATCCGATTGACACCCGTCATCTGTCTATCTTCGGTCGACAAGTCCAGCATCTTGCCATGCATCCTCTCGGAACGAAAGGTCCGCCATTCGCTAGGTTTGCCCCGGTCAAAAAGTCTGACAGGCTTGCCCAGGCACACCTCGGCACGAGTCAGGAAATCTCTCACGCTCCTCATCGAGAGCTGAGCTACCCACTCGTTTTCAGCATCACCCAGCATTAGGATCATCCGTTGCATTAGCATCATGCATGGGCCACGAGTCATGACTTTTCGGTGCATCCGCCGAATAAGTGGCTCACGGCCCCACCGTAAATACCACTCTCCCGCAGACTCAAGTGGGGTGTCTTGTCAATCCTGAGCATCAGTCTTGATTCCCTCGACCTCACTCAAGGAGGGGCATCTGTAGACACCCCAATTTTGAGGTCACTTTGCAGCAAGCTCCTCTAGATGATGCTCAGGTTGCGGCCACCAAAAACCCTAGCCCAATCAGGCCCACACTAGCCCACTCTTACCCAATTAAACTTGAAACCAAATAAATCAAATAAAATCCAATTAAAATCAAATTAATAAAACAAAAACCCTAATTCAAGCTTGAATCAAATTAAATCATTTAAAAATCCAAGTAAATAACTGAAAACCCTAATTAAAGTCAAAATACATTTAAAATCCCAATTAAATAAAATTCAAAACCCTAATTAAGCTATAAACCCTAAATAAACACAAAAAAATTGAATAAACCCATAAACCCTAAATAAACCCTAATTAAAATTTGAAACCCTAATTTCAACTCAATTAATTAAACCCTAAATCCCAAAATTGAAAATCATATTTAATTCACAAAACCCTAAATTAAAACCCTTAAAATTAAAAATCCCAAAACAAAATAAAATAAGAAAACCCAAAATAATTAATTAGAACCAACTAATTAAACCTTAATCACAAATTTAATTAAAATC